>SEYY01018848.1:20000-32500 GCA_009176605.1 Armadillidium nasatum | reverse complement strand
GGTGCACTGGTGAATTCGTGTCCCAATTTGCTAGGTTGGGTTGCACTTACAATACAAAACCGAGTACTATGTACTGGGCGGAGTATCCATAAGGAATATTATTTTATGCATTCATCTTTGCTAGGTGATTTGTAAATTTGTTTCATAACCTCCTAATCCGCTAATATCTCCTATACGGTACATTTTTAGCCCTATGTTTACGGAGACAAATATGTTTGTAGGCGAGTGTAGGTTTTATGGTCGAAGCTTGTACCATGACTTATGAAACATCATGTACATACATGGGCGTTGACAAGGGGTGCAGCTGTCCTTTCCCCTAGAAGTTATTTTTATAAAGCGTTTTCCTTATTGTAAACCTGACCATACCGAAATAAATAACTTACTTGACCTAACTAGATTTGACTTGGCATGCTTCTATTATGTCGAATTTTAACAATACTGACGATATGGCGGGCGAAATCGATGAACTCGCACGAACTTAATATATATATATATATAATATAATATATATATAATATATATATATATATATATATATATATATATATATATATATATATATATATATATATATATATATATATATATATATATTTTTTTTTTATTTATTTATTGTTGGGATTCTGTGGCGTGAAACCCTTGAAAACGCTTATGCAGATATTGTGAATTTTTCAAGAATAAGCCGTCATCTTTGAGGCAACGCATCTTCAAGCCAAGCCAGTGGCTGTAGACTGGCGTTGAGTGGCTTTCCTGGCGTTCTTGAAGTTTGACTCAAAGAACGCGAATTTCAAAAATCTTCAAGCCGTCTTCTTTGAATCAGCTGTTCTTTGTTTACATTTTTTCATTTTCTTTTATTCGTCAAGGTGGTTGGATGATCTTGCGATTTTTCTGATGAAAAAATTTTAACTTCCAGGAAAAAGAGGTATCAAAAACGCTACAGAATCTTAGAAAGCATAAATAGTACTTCAGCGCACATATCACGGATGCAAAGCGGTTATAGCATATTCTTTTAAAAGACTTGTTTATGAATTTGGAAGATGTTAGTGTCTTTCATATCACAGGCTATATATATAATATATATATTATATATATATATATATATAATATATATATATATATATATATATATATATATATATATATATATATATAATTACCTACTCCATTGAGAAGGTTCGTGCGACACGTCTTTCTACACAGCTCATCCTTTTCTCTGTCCAACTCTCTGAACCTAGACATACCGCTATGCTCACTCTTACAAGTACTCTACTGGTAAAGCTGGAACACACTCCCTTTATATGTTTTCCCAACTTCCTTTTGACTGCACACTTTAAACGCCGTGTTCGGGTCACGCGGCCATTAGCGATCAGATCCCGAATGTTCCCCAACTCTGATGGAATTTGGTAGGCCTCCGCCCTTTGCTCACAAGAGGAGACTATAATATATAATATATATATATATATATATATATATATATATATATATATATATATATATATATAAAAAAGTATAAAATACCCTGCCTTTGATTCATATATATGGATTTACTACTTTTTATAATAAATTGATTTTAAAGATGCTAGAATATGATGATCATTTGTTGTTTTAGTTTAATATTTATAAATTAATATATTCAATTTATATTTTTGAATTTTTGACATACTGAGGGACCTATGTCTGTCTGTGTGTGTGTGTGTGTGTGTGTGTGTGTCACAATGAAAGAATAAAATTACCCTGCCTTTGAAGGCCCATATATGGATTTTCTACTTTTTCATAATAAATTTGATTTTAAAGATTGGAGTATGAAAAAATATTTTAATTTAATATATATAAAAAATTTGATATAATAAAACAGACTAAAAAAAAAAAATATTTTAATAATATATATATAATAATATATTATATATAATATATATATATATATATATATATATATATATAATATATATATATATATATATATATATATATATATATATATATATAATATAACAACGCTTTGCTTTTAAAAATGTCATTGTCACGATAGGCCTTCAGTTCGTCAAAATATCAAAATATATCTTTAATTTTGTAAAAATTAAAATAAAGGAAATAAGGGGGGGAGGGGAAGAAAAAAAAGAAAAAAGAACATAAAATGTTCCCAATTTTTACGAAACAAAAGACATCAATGTTTATAATAATCAAAATAATCTTCCATAAAAATAACACGCAGGAAGTGAATTTTGTTTACAAAAGTCACGTGATTTGCTAAGATGTTTCTTAGCATAGACTTTAAAACTATAAATGTAGTTAAACTATTTTTCTTAGTCATGTCTTCACCAATCTTAAAGATTCGCTTAGCTTGAAGATTATTATTATAATTACTTTTCGCGAAAAGCCATTTAGCGCCCGCGAAATTGCCTCAAAGAACGGTTGTTTTTCGGCTAAGTTTGCGCGGGACTTGAAGATAAGCGGAAATTTTGACTCAAAGATGAGGCTTTTACTCTATTAAAATTTAGCCTACAAATTAATAAAAGGAAATTAATAAAGAACTCACCATTTAAATTGTTCTTAAATTTGGATTTACTTTGTTTCCAAGAATTAAATACTTGGATGTTCGGCTTATTCGTTTAAGCGCTTAAGTAGATTTTTAAAGTAGTTAATTAAATTTTAGCCTAGTAGAACATAACTCCAACCCAAACAAGAAGAAACTCTCAAACTCTGCTCAAAAACTAAGGCCCAATTAATAGTAAAGTCCAGTCATACATTTCAATTCAAGTTAAACACTAACTCAACCCTAGAATAATAAAATGTCAATTTAATTCAAATAGCAATATTTAAAAGATATCAGGGAAGAGTAGTCAGGTTAGGCCCTAACTTCTATCACAAAGCTTTATAGTTTCCTACCCCAAGGGTTATAAGTATATATATCTACTATAAGGCATAATAAATAATTCGATCAGTTAATACATTACGTGCTGGAAGATTTCTTAAGGTTCAAAATAAGTCATGTAGTTAAAAAATATGTTAAACACAACTGCCAAAGTGATTTACACGGACATCGTTTTAATAGCAAGTAAACAACGGCATCGCCTTTAAGCGTGTGTAACTAGTGAAAACATGAAGTGTTGCCATTTTTAAGGGCGTATTTGATACTTCCTAAATCATTAATATAAATATAAGATTCTTATATATATAATATATATATAATATATATATATATATATATATATATATATATATATATATATATATATATATATATATATATATATATATATATATATATATATATATATATATTTATATATATATATATATATATATATATATATATATATATATATATATATATATATATATATATATATATATATATATATATATATATATATATATATATATATATATATATATTATATATATATATATAATATATATATATATATATATTATATATATAAATATATATATTATATATATATATATATATATATATATATATATATATATATATATTATATTATTTAATATTAAATAAATAAAATATTAAATAAAAAAGTGACTCAAATTTTTAAAAACAAACTTTTTTTTTTATCAAATTTCATATGCTGCCATACAAGTGAGTATTTTAAAAATAAATAAAAATAAACAAATGAATCATTTTTTAGTTGAAATTTGACTACGTTAGTCATTTTAAAGTAAATGTTTACTTGACTCACCTTTTACGACTCATAAATTGAGTCGCTTACTGTCTTTTTTAATAATAAAAATATTCATTTTACTCCTCGAGTCGCCGTACTGTCGTAAACTTTTATAAAACAAAAAAAAAAAAAAGAGTCAGTTTCTTAGTAGGCATCGTGAGTTTAGGTTGTGTTACCAAAAATAAAAAATCACGATGACTATTCATGATGATGTCGGTATTGGTGATTCGGTTTTACTTGATAAAATTACTGTAGAAGCTTTTGTGAAGAATCTTAAAGTGAGGTAAGAGATTTAATATCACGTATTGTAATATTTATACCACGTAAGTTTAAATAAAACTCAGGGTATTTATATAACCCGTATTCTTTCGTCAAGATTACCCTCTTAACGGTTTTTAAAAATAGTTTTCAGTTTTACAAACTTTGTAAAATTATATTTGGTAATATATATATATAATATATAATATAAATTATATATATATATATATATATATATATATATATATATATATATATAATATATATATATATATATATTATATATATATATATATATAATATATATAATATATATATATATATATATATATATATATATATATATATATATATATATATATATATATATATATATATATATATATATATATATTATATATATATATATATATATATATATATATATATATATATATATATATATATATATATATATATATATATATATATATATATATATATATATATATATAATTACGTAGAGTAAGTACTCAGTGTACAAATAGCAGCTGGGCATGAGAAGAAAAATAAATGTTTGTCTCAAATCTTTAAAATTTCAACTTTTAAAGAATACCCGATCCAAATAAAGAAGTGCAAAAATTAATTTGTGTTGATAAAGCAGGTATAGCTGCTTAAGCGAGGTTTTTAGTTATTTATACATAAATAATTTTCCATTGGTTGGAATAATATAGAAAATTCTAAATTTAGAAAAAAAACTATATTTTTAAATTGTAAATTTCCTGAGTGTCTATCAAATAACCAAATAGAACTTTTTCATTTTAGTGCCATTACTTGTAGTACATGAATACTCATAACATACCCAATTAACCTTTTCGTTAAGAATAAAATAGGATATTTTTATTTTCAATAATTTGGTTGCAGTATTTCAGTTTAGGTCTTTAAGTAGAATGAGTTTTGGCATTTCGTAAATTTTTTTTTATTTGGGGGGGGGGGATTTATTTGTGGTCTCCCTATCCCCAGATTTTAAATATTTCAATAAAAAGAGCCAGTTAACAAGTTAGAATATATATATATATATATATATATATATATATATATATATATATATATATATATATATATATATATATATATATATATATATATATATATATATATATATATATTATATATATATAGGGATGGAGCGATACCAAAATTTTTGCCGATACCGATACCGATACCGATACCTAAAAATTACCAGATACCGATACCGATACCGGTATCGGAAAATATGCCGATACCTGCCGATACTACTACCGATACCGATACTTTACTCTTATCCAAAAATTTTGCCGATACCGATACCGATACCGATACCGATACCGGTATCGGAAAATATGCCGATTACTTGCCGATACCGATACCGATACCGATACCGATCTTCACTCCATCCCTAATATATATATATATATATATATATATATATATATATATATATATATATATATATATATATATATATATATATATATATATATATATATATATATATATATATATATATATATAATATAGGAATGGAGCGATACCAAAATTTTAACCGATACCAATACCAATAATTTTAAACCACCCGTTAACGATACCAATTTTTTTTTTGCAGAACTCATGAAGGTTGAAACAAGGTTGAAAATATTCAATGATCATAAAATTTAGGTTTTCTTCTATCTGTAATACACCTATTTATTTTGTAGTCACATTGCTAAACAAAACTATTGATAGGCGATATAGGGTTGGTGCCATCAAGACTTTGCATTCGGCTTGTCCTAGTACATGGTCTATTTTCTTCATTAAATTATGCGACATTCGCGATGTTCAATACAATCTCCATTTTGTTGAACACCACCTCTCTTTTAGACCTAACCTCTTATTCTTGACAGAAACTAAGGTGCTTGAGCGTTATTATAGTAAACCACTTTGTTTCCTCTTACTGTCTCTATCTTCAATTTCAGCCAAAGGAGGTTGTTATACATAGATGTGCTGCGATTTTGTTTACTCCCGTGTCTCTAATCTGGAGTTTTCTGAATTTTCCACCTTGTGGCTAAAGCTCTCTTCCCATTCTGCGTCTAAATTCATTTGTTCTGCTTTTGTTTATTTGTCCCTTAATTTACTGACTATCCTAAATTCTTTTACTATCTAAACTCCAAAACAGAGAACATTCTCTCTTATCCTTTCTCAGAAATTATCATATTAGGTTATTTCGATGTTCACCGCCGGTAATAACTTTCATCTAGTATTCATGATACAGACGGTGAACGTGCCTTTCAATTCTCCATATAAAACGACCTTGAGTATTGGGTGCAGCTCCCTACTAGTATCCCTGATCGTCTTGGGTATGAACCCAACATTCTAGACTTTTTTAACTTTCAATCCTTCTCCTTATTCTGTCAAACTCTATCCTCCTCTGGTTTCTTTCGATCGCTTTCTCATCTCTGCATCCTCTTCTATTTTTTCAAGTCTTCCGCAAGAAAGACTCCCGCATATTTCGAGGAAACGTTTGTGACATTTCGGTGCCAAAACTGGTCGGACTTTCGGTCGTACTTCTTTGATTTTCTGTGGAATGATTATCTCTTCCGTGAGAGAGTTCCCCTTTGCTTGTGCTGAACGCATTACCGAGGTTATTCACTGTGGCATGGAGGCCACACACTATAATCTTTCCTTTCAACTAAGCCTTACAAACCTTGGTTTAACTCTGCTTATTCTCGTACTATTTGGCAGGGATGCTGCCTTCAGGAATTACTGTGGTTTTTAATCTTCAGAAAATCGTGCAGTTTATATTTCATTCCGAAATCTTGCACAATCTGTTCTTGTTCTTTGTAACACCAAAAACTTATTTCTCAATACAAAATGCAATCATTTTTTGACTCCTCTTTCTCTCTTTCAGGTAGTTTGCAAAAACTTTCAACTCAAACTTTGCCTCTTCTTTTTTCTTTCATTAGTATTTTCTTTCAACACAATTGCCATTTTACCTTCTTCAAAAACGGAACTTTTTGCTCAGATTTTTGCCTTTAATTCAACTTTAGATGATTTCGGAGATATACCTCCTCCTTCAACCCTCCCCAAACTTTTATATTTTGTGTAAAATTGTAATTTCTTCTAAAGAAGTTGGTTTCTGCTCTCTTTTAGCTTTACACTAAGAAAGCTTACGGTACTGATGGTATCTCTCCTGTGGTTCTCAAAATTTGTGCTTTTTTTTTGGTTGCACCCAGCTTTGGAAAAATATTTCGACTCTTTCTACCTCAGCCTTCCCTTCTCGCTGGAAACGTGCTCTCATTCATCATGTGCCAAAAAAGTAGGACCTCTCCACCCCCTCAGCTACCGTCCCATTTCTTCAACCTCCGTTCTTTCTAAAGTTTCTTGTTAAGAGTTAGAAGATCTCAAATCTTCTAATCTTATCTCTGATCGCCAGTATGGCTTTCGTAAAAAAAGTTCTACTATTGATTTTCTTTCCCTCTCTTTGACACTTGATCCTCCTCTCCTCGGGATTTCAGTAAATCTTTTGATGTCGCAATAGGCATATCTGAAGCCTCCGATAGAGTGTTGCACAAATCTTTGATTTTAAGCTTCCCTCTTTCTGAATTTTTCCTCTGATTTTCTTTCCGGTCGTTCAATAGCAGCTGTATTAAGACTGCCACAGTTCTTTAAATCTTTTAATAGTGGTGTTCCTCAATGATCTGTCCTAACTCCAACTCTTTTTCTAGTTTTTAATTAAAGACCTTCTCTCAATTACTTATTCACTTTGACTAATGCTAATACTCCCCACCCTCATTACTCCTAATTTGTAAGACTCCACTCCCCACGGCAATTAATTAACGCAAGAATGGTGGCCTTCGAGCAACTGACCTCTGACCTTTCACGTTATTTCAATCTGGGGCAGAGAAAATAAGGTTGTTTTCAATGTCTCAAAAATTCAGTTCCTCCATTTCTCTACTCGACAACCTTTACACAACTGACTTCTTCGAAAACACACAACTTAAACCTTCGTCCGTTCTTGATTTTCTCAGTGTTTTCGGGATCTTTCTTAGAAGGAACATATTACTTCTCTTTCTAAACAAGCTTCCAAGAGGTTGGGTGTTCTGAAACGCCTTTTTAAGTTTTTCACACCATCCGAGTTGCTTGCTCTTTATAGGGGTGCTGTTTACCCCGTTATGAAGTATGCGTCTCACATCTGAGATGGTCCACTCATATAGCTTTCCTTGGAAAGGTAAAGTCTAAGGCTTTTCGTGTTAACTAACGCTCTCACTAATTCTCTCTAGTTTCTTTCTGCCAGTTGAATTGTGTCATTCTCTCTATATTTTATTACAACAGACACTGCTCTTCTGATCTCTCTCATCGCATACATCCTCCACTTAGAAGGACTCAAGCTACACGCTTTTCTACAAACTCCACCTTTCTCTGTCCAACTCTCTAACAAGAAAATCTAATGCTCAATTTTACATGTATTCAACTGGCAAATTCTGGAACACACTCCCATTATCTATTTTCCCATTATCTATTTTCCCATTATCTATTTTCCCAACTTCCTTTGATTTGCACACTTTCAAACGCTGTGTATTGATACACGTCGCCAATTAACTGGTTATGATCCTGACTTTCCTCCAACTTCTGGTGGAATTTGACCAGGTTTCCGGTATTTCCTCAACTCTGATGGAATTTGGTAGGGTTTTGGCCTTTGTCCACCAGAGGGATATATATATATATATATATATATATATATATATATATATATATATATATATATATATATATATATATATATATATATATAATATTATATATTTATATTTATATATTATATTTATATTTATATATATATATATATATATATATATATATATATATATATATATATATATATATATATATATATATATATATATATATATATATATATATTATATATATATATATATATATATATATTATATATATATATATATATATATATATATATATATATATATATATATATATATATATATATATATATATATATATATATATATATATATATATTATATATATATATATATATATATATATATATTATATATATATATATATATATATATATATATATATATATATATAATATTATGAACTTGGTTAATTGGAAATTTGTCTTGAGTATTTTAAACACTTGTTTAAAATATTTTAGTTCGTTGAACATTTCAGTAAATTTATTCTATTTTTATCATTAAAGTTATGATCATCAATGATGGTTGTAGTAGTAGTAATATTAATAGTATTTGTATTTGGTATCTGGTACCATGGGGAGTTTTTGAATCCTGACTGGTTATTCTCTCCATTTCTTTTCAACGTCAGATTTTATTTATTTAATTTTTTTGTTAGTCTGTTTGAAGTTAGAAATTCTTGTGAAAGTCACCAACCCAACAAAGGATTTAGAAAAAGAAAATTTTGAGTGGATTTCCATGCAAAAAGGAATGAACGAGTCAGACTCTGTCTTATCTTGGCACTTTTGACCTTTTCCTTTACGTACACACACACACACACACACTATATATATATATATATATATATATATATATATATATATATATATATATATATATATATATATATATATATATATATATATATATATATATATATATATATATATATATATATATATCGACTTAGTTTTTACTATAATTTTAGATGTCTGAACGTTTTTGTTCATTCCCGGAAGGAAGTCTTTCAAAGTTTGTTTTTTTTTAACATTTTCCACTTTATTATTTATTATTATTATTATTATTATTATTATTATTATTATTATAATTATTATTATTATTATTACTATCATCCTTTTTAAATTATTATATTAATATAATTACTAAATTGATTTACACAAGCCTGTAAAGAAAACATGGACGAAACATGAATCCCGTGTTACTTGATAATCCATGAAAGCATCGAAGGGTGTTCCCAGCTGTACGCAACCGTACGAATGACTAATCCAGCCTTATAAAAAAATTCAAATTGAGAATGTTATCAATTATCACGAGCTTCTTTCTCTCTAAGTTGAAAGATTTTTTAAGCCATCTTTGCAACAGAGAGAGAGAGAGACACACACACACAGAGACAGAGAGAGGGAGGGAGAGAGTGAGAGAGAGAAAGAGAGGGAGAGAGAGAAAGAGAGGGAGAGAGAGAAAGAAAAAAAAATTTTTTTTTAAAAATATTTTGAAGCAAAAATTTCAGAATTGTTTTCCTTGTAAATAAAAACACAAATTAATTATGGTAATTAATTGGTATTGCAAATTTTTAATTGTTTCGCATAGTGAGTTACTTATATATATATATATATATATATATATTATATATATATATATATATATATATATATATATATATATATATATATATATATATATATTATATATATATATATATATATATATATATATATATATATATATATATATATATATTATATATATATATATATATATATATATATATATATATATATATATATATATATATATATATATATATATATATTATATATATATATAATCAGAATCCGCCCCAAGGAAGGGCTATTAGCCCTGGCAATAAGTTCATTCAAGAATGAACCAAGGGTTTCACCGACCGACGGCAAACATACGCTAGCTGGTCAGGTCTATCACGGATAAATCCCACCAGCAAGCTAGCAACGCCGCTGATGTACTTATTAAGCTCTCTCTCTCTCTCTCTCTCTCTCTCTCTCTCTCTCTCTCTCTCTCTCTCTCTCTCTCTCTCTCTCTCTCTCTCTCTCTCTCTCTCTCTCTCAACTGAAAAATTATCTTTATAAGAGTCATTGTAATGAGTCTTTAAGGAAGCGCCTTTGACCGTCCCTGTCTGTCCTTGTGTCCGTCCCTGTCTGTCCTTTTGTCCGTCCCTGTCTGTCCTTTTGTCCACCCTCTTCCTTTTAAAATTAACAGAAATGCTCCTCTCCCTCACTTCCCATTTTTCGCTTTTATTCCCCGCATTTTTCAACCTCCCTCTCTTTTTAACCTTTTAACCCCAGGTGAAGAATTTTTTGGTTCCTGTCAGGTCAAAAAAAAAAAAAAAAAAAGGGGGGGGAGGGGGAAAGGTTTGAAGGAGGGGAAGAGGGATGGTTTTGGAGAGGAGAGGGGGAAGTTGATGGGAGAAAAGAAGTGGGTGTGGAGCTTTATTCAAGTTTGTAAACCTTAAAGTTCTGTCCATTGTAAAGGGTTATATATATATATATATATATATATATATATATATATATATATATATATATATATATATATATATATATATATATATATATATATATATATATATATATATATATATATATATATTATTATTATTATTATTATTATTATTATTATTATTATTATTATTATTTATTCATTATTATTATCATTATTATATATTATTATATTATATATTATTATATTATTATTATTATTATTATTATTATTATTATTATTATTATTATTATTATTATTATTATTATTATTATTATTATTATTATTATTAACTTTGGTCTCTGACTGCTTTGTTGAATGTTTATGTATATGTAAATATTAAATAGTGATACGTATTTTGTTAATTTTGATTGATTTGAGTGACGTTTGTTATGTTGAATGAGGATGTACGGAGCATCCGAAGAAATGTTTTTGGTAATAGTCAGGTATCCAGTTTGGGTTTGTTTGCCAAACGTGATTTTAAATATTTCGCTCGGGCTTTCTCTCCACTCACTCTTCTGTATAGGAACATAGGAAAATAGAGACAGTTAGAAGCCACAAGGGCCTATCGAGACTGTCCCAGTCCAAACAAATAATAACAATAACAATACTAATACATGCACAAAAGACTAGGTCTATCCCATCCTAGTTATCAGTTCATTCATGCATAGTCATGCATAGATAAAAGTAAAACTAAACCCCATTACACATGCAATACTCAATGAACCATCACCCACTACAAAAAACTGCCGTTAGGCTTAGTCATAGGTTGATCTGTTGATCCAAAAATTCATATATACCCGCCAATTTGGCTTAGTCAGATTATTCTATATAATACCCAAACCATCCATATATCTATCTAGCCCCTTTTTAAATTTGACAAGAGAATCACAGTCAACAATCTCTTGTGGCAAGTCATTCCAAAAATTAACAACTCTTACTGAAAGAGTATTTTCTTATATCGAGATGGCATGGCTTCTTTTTAATTTTCTTATTATTTCCTCTAGTTACTCTTCCATGGTCCACTATGAAGTATTTTTCAATCTCTGTATTACTGTCAGATGCAAATATTTTGTAAACTTGTATCATATCTCCTCTGAGAAATCTCCTTTCAACTGAGAACATTCCTAACTCCTTATATATATATATATATATATATATATATATATATATATATATATATATATATATATATATATATATATATATATATATATATATATATATATATATATATATATATATATATATACATATATATATACATATATACATACACACATATATACACATAAAGACAGGATAAAAGTAACGAAAATTTTGAACATTTCAA
>SEYY01018848.1:10000-15000 GCA_009176605.1 Armadillidium nasatum | reverse complement strand
TTGTGAGAGAGTTTGAAAGGAAATGTGCAAACACGAGATTGAAATTCAATCCAGCGAAGAATAAAGTTATGAGGATTGGAGGTGGGGATGAGGAAATGTGGAGGGAGGAATTGGTTTGTAGAAGTGTGAGAATGGAAACTTGAGGAGGTGAAAGAATTCAAATATCTAGTAATGTTAGGTGGAAGGTAAGGGTGGGACGGAAAAAGGAATAAAGAACAGAGTGGTAGAAGGAATGAAAGTATTGGGGGGCCTAAGAGAAGTATGGAAAAAGGAAAAATTTCGAAAGAAATAAAGATAAGAATGTTTTAATGTATGTGTTCACCTTCTGTATTGTATGTGTGTGAAACATAGACGATAAGTGCTCGGTCGAGAAAATGTTTCAATGTCTTTGAGATGAAAGATTTGAGAGCGATATATAAATTGAGAAGGATTGATAGGATTAGAAATGAAAGAATAAGGGAGATGTGTAAATGGAAGAAGGGTGTAATTTATAGAGAGGAGGAGGATGTGCTAAAATGGTTTGGACATATGTGAAGAATGAAAGAGAACAGAATGGTTGGCAAGGTACGTAGATCCGATGTAGATAGGAGGAAGGGTAGGGGGAGGGGAAGGCCGAAGTGGAGATGGATGGATGGAGTGAGTGATTTTGATGGAAGGAATTTGAGTTTAGACGAGGGTAGAAGATTTGTGTAGGCTGAGATGGAGGGAGGTAGTGAAAGCGTTGAGAGGTAAGAATAGTTATGTTTGTAAGGGAATTGTGGCGGGCACCACCTCGCGAAAGTGGGAAAGGTGATAGTGAATATATATATATATATATATATATATATATATATATATATATATATATATATATATATATATATATATATATATATATATATATATATATATATATATATATATATATATATATATATATATATATATATATATATATATATATATATATATATATTATTTAATCCGCATCCGCATCCGCATCCTCATCAAAATTAACATCCGCATACATCGCGCATCCGCACTTTTCGAAAATTCGACATCCGCATCCGCATCCGCACTTTCGAAAATTCAAAATCCGCATCCGCATCCGCATCCGCACTTTCGAAAATTCGACATCCGCATCCGCATCCGCATCCGCACTTCTCAAAATTCAACATCCGCATCCACATCCGCATCCGCAAATTGAAAATATGACATCCGATCCATATATAATATATATATATATATATATATATATATATATATATATATATATATATATATATATATATATATATATATATATATATATATATATATATATATATATATTATATATATATATATATATATATATATATATATACTTTCATAAGTCTTCTAATTTACATTATTTTTTAGAAGTTCAAATTTATTTTTTGCTTCATTTCAATCATTTTGTTACTGTTCTATATATAAAAATATATTGCATTTTTCATTATTCATTAGTCATTTCACCTATTGATTCATTATTGTAATAAAAAAAACAAATAAAAAAAAAAAAAAAAAAAAAAAAAAAAAAAACTTTTTTGTTTTTTTTTAAAAAAAACCTTTGGTTTTTGTTTTTTTTAAAAAAACCATGGTTTTTTTCTACCTATATATATATATATATATATATATATATATATATATATATATATATATATATATATATATATATATATATATATATATATATATATATATATATATATATATATATAATAGTGATGGCAGACCCATTCGTGTCCTCTTCATAATGGACATCCGCATCCGCACTCCAAAATTCAACATCCGTATCCGCATTTGACGAAAATTTATTTCCGCATTCGTATCCGCAAATGAGAAAATATTACATCCGAACCATAATATATATATATATATATATATATATATATATATATATATATATATATATATATATATATATATATATATATATATATATATATATATATATATATATATATATATATATATATATATATATATAATTACAGAGCAATACAAGCTTAAAATGAATATTCCATAATAAAATTTTTATTAGTTAAATGATTTTATACAAGTTAGAACACAGAACAATTTACATTTCCTTTTAGAAATATATATATATATATATATATATATATATATATATATATATATATATATATATATATATATATATATATATATATATATATATATATATATATATATAATATATATATATATATATATATATATATATATATATATATATATATTATATATATATATATATATATATATAATATATATTATATATATATATATATATATATATATATATATATATATATATATATATATATATATATATAATATAATTATTTTATTTATTTTTTTTTATTTTTTTTTTTACTTTATATTTATTTTTTATTTATTTTTTATTTATTTATATTTCTCACTTCTGAAATGTACAAAGCCTTCAGAGAAGCCTTTTTATTTTATTTTAAAAAATAAAAATTTTTTTACTAAAGAAAAACTATTAGCACTAATGAGGTTAAAAAAAAAAAATGCCTATTTAGTAATCTTGGGGCCCATATATGGGACCACCCTTGTTCTCTGTCATTTAAAAATGAATATTAGAATAAAGTTTTATTACTTTAAACATTTGATGTTTATGGGATTGGTCCCGTATTTAAAAGTTGCGTCATCTGTTTCCCGTTATCCAACCTCCAAAAGTGGTTTGTATTTTCTTGTACCAAAACCTGTGCGTGGTAATAATAGTCTGGAATTGAGTTTGGTACCTACCACACCCCAGGGGAAGATTTTACATCTAAAAGTTTATCATAACTTTTCATTAGTGAATGAAGATGAGTTTTACTTTTCACTGTACTTACTCTATCTTCAGTAAAGGATTATTTTACCCAATATTTCGTATAAAGTTGCGAAAATGCCAAAGAAAAAAAAGGTTTATAGTCTTTTGTACGAGTTGTCATCGGTTAATTTTTATAGTACGTATCCTGAAGGGGAAATACGTGCGTCTACTGAATTTCTTCTGAAGATCATTGGGATGACAACGTAAAATGACCTAAAAATAAAGGGGAGGCTGGGGGGGGTGGGGTAAAATGTTATGACGCATATTTACAAATGATTTTGGATGGAAATACGAGTATTTGTAAATATTGAAATGAGGAAAATTAAAACTAAAGGCAAAGAATTCTTAAGTTAAGGCAATATATATATATATATATATATATATATATATATATATATATATATATATATATATATATATATATATATATATATATATATATATATATATATATATATATATATATATATATATATATATATATATATAATAAGTTTATATTGAGATATTAATTATCTATTTTTTTTTATTTATTTATTCAGAAATTGTTTTTTTAACTGAGTTGAAAAAAAGGTCGTGAAGTGAAAGTAAATTTTTCGATTTTATTTAAAAAAAAATAAATAAATAAAAAATATAATTCTAAATAAAATAAAATTTTAATAGAAAATTGCCGAGAGTCCAAGGTGACGGACGGGTCGGGTTTGGGGTTTAAATATTGAAATACCTGACTAAGCATGTCGTACTGAGGCACTTTACAAGTTCTACTTTGCCTATCACAGTTCATTGAGTGAGTCGATTCGGTTGAGGAAACAGGTTTTACAGGCCAAAAGACGTAATCAAGGTATGCAATGTTAATGAGGGTGAGGGGGGGGGACGAAGCCCAACCCCAACCCCATATGAAATTAAGACTGACCACTTTTAAATACATTGGCACGAGACACACGCAGAGATAAACCCTCTCTTGAGTTTAAAAAAAAATAAAATAATAATAATGCCTGAAACGTGTTCTGAATAAAATAATAATAATAATTGAATGGATATAGATGGTGACGTAATCACTAAAAGGCTTGATTAAAAAAAGACGCGAACAAAAATATATATATACTGCATGTGTTCGTATTTCCTATTTGCTGCATTTTTAAAACATCTTATCAGATTTCCGGTGTTTACGTACCATTATTATTATTATTATTATTATTATTATTATTATTATTATTATTATTATTATTATTATTATTATTTGTTGTTTGTATGAAATTATTGATTTACGATGTTGAGCTAACTGTTATGGCGAAAGATAACATAAATCGGTGTCATCTTCAATGTTAGTACGTGTTATCTTTCAGAGTTTCAGAATGAACATCCATTAATGGTCTTATCAAATTTTATCAAATTATACATTCCTAAAGATAGTCTCCTCCAAAAACAACAATTAAGTTAATAATAATAAAAAGATTCCCTACGGTCGGTCTTTATCTCGACCAAATCTATTACAGTTTGGTTTGTGGTCTACATTCTAGTACTTGTTACTACCCTTATAATCATACGTAATAAAACTTAGCTTCGCTATCAGGACCGTTTAATTACTGTAACTATACATCACCACTTTTCAATAGCCTTTCCAAAGTAATGTTACATCATAGCAGCTTATTTATACCGAAAAGTTTAATTTTAGTCATAAATGCATAACCAAAGTGAAGGGATCCCATACCCAAAATGTAACAAAATATACGTAAGCAAAATCTCTGGAGAAAATATTGGCGAAGGGCTCCTCCGAGGTGTGCAACACGAATGGAGGTCCTAAACATAGTCCAGAGTCAAAACCTTTCTTCATTTTATGAAGATAGCAAAGCTCAACATAGATATTGAAATGTTTTATATAGAGGAGAGGTTTTTTTTCTATCATAAACATAAAACATTTTTATTATTGTTACTATTAAGTTGTGAGAAATGTTTTTATATTCCTTCATCATCCTGTGATTCTATCGTAATCAGTAGTTAAAAAAACAGAAAGAAAGAAAAAATTTAATTAACTTTAACTTTGTTTATTAACTTTTTAACTCTTGTTGGTTTGTAAGAATAATTTGAAGGTGCATAGATCTATTTTTATTCTTTATCAGTTGCTTATCATATCATTAATAAATAAAAATAATAATTAATA
>SEYY01018847.1:22500-25000 GCA_009176605.1 Armadillidium nasatum | reverse complement strand
AAAGAATAAAGGAAAATAAATCATCCCACGTGACTAGAGGAGGAGAATCCCTCCGAAACGTCAGGTTTGGGGTTTTCGGGAGAGTCAGGCACATTCTTTGCTTACGTGTTTGCATGATCAATGAACGTTCAAGATTAGAAGAGGAAGAAAAATTTCACGAAATCATTTCCATTATCTCCCTTATCAAATACTCATTATTTCTTTTTTTTAATATATAAAAAATATTCTTTTTTTTTCTTCTTTTTTCTATGATAATAATGATTTATTTAATAGTTGAACGTTTATTTAAGAAGTTGATCTTAAGCCGTGATTTTAAATTTTAAATTTAATTTTTATTGGACTGAAATGGAATGTGGTTATCTAATTGGGCTCAGAAACGTTACTGCATATATATATATATATATATATATATATATATATATATATATATATATATATATATATATATATATATATATATATATATATATATATATATATATATATATATGATGTGAAAAATAAAGTTCTTATTTAATTTATTAATAATAGAAATGTATCCAAGCAATCTTCTGTATTTCTTTAACCTTTTCTACAAAATTTTTTACAAAAAAAAAAATAAATAAATAAATAAATAAATAAATAAAAAAAAAAAATTTTGTTTTTTTCTTCTTCCACCATTTTCAGTTTTAATTAATAATGTCTTTGGTTGGAAAAAAATAATATGAAAATTATCAAAAGAAACAATCGAAAATTTTCTTGGAAAAAATTCTTCAATCCTTTTTAAAAATCTGCGAAAAAGATGTTATTAAAAGTCCTCAGAAAATTGACAAAAAGTCTCAAAGATTATGCATTTGGGAGGCTTTAGCTTCCTTTAATAATATACCAACTAAATAAATAGAAGTTCAAAATCATATATATATATATATATATATATATATATATATATATATATATATATATATATATATATATATATATATATATATATATATATATATATATATATATATATATATATATATATATATATATATATATATATATATATATATATATATATATATATATATATATATATATATATATATATATATATATATATATATATATATATATATATATATATATATATATATATATATATATATATATATATATATATATATATATATATATATATATATATATATATATATATATATATATATATATATATATATATATATATATATATATATATATATATATATATATATATATATATATATATATATATATATATATATATATATATATATATATATATATATATATATATATATATATATATATATATAGAAAAGGGAAGCAATGGGAGATTTTAAAAGATGAGGATGAAGAATGATTTGAAGTATATGAGCGCTTTCAATGTACAGATTTCCATTTAAAGATACATTTGGAATAATCGATAAAATTCGAGCACAAAATTCATAAAAGATAATGTTATTAAAGCATACAGAATAATAGTTCAAGATGTGAAGGTGTTACAGAGGGAAAGAAAGAAGGGTTACGTTATTTGGAATGGAGTCTTTGAAAGAACTATGAAGGAAAAAAAAATATAAACGTAAAAGTTGAAAGAGAAGTTTTAAGATATTTATTGAAACGAAATAGATGAAGATATAGGAAAATAATTAAATGTTGACTGTAGATTTAAAGGATAAAAAAGTGAATAGGAATGGCAATACCCTCAACTAGTGGATTGAGATGCAAAAAGGATTTTTTTTAAAAAAAATGAGAAAATGAAGAGGAGAAGAGCACAAGCAAGACAAAGAAATATGTTCAAACCTTTGAACAGAACAGAAGTGAAACGGGGAGAATAAAGGTCTCAGAGAGTAAAGTGACTCAGAAATTAAGAAAAGAGGCCAAGAAATAGGGAAAAGATACACTGATTTTGCGAAATCGTAAAGAGGAACAATAAAGATACCGAGTAATATTAAAGATAATGAAGGAAAAGATACTTGTGAAGAAATGAATTAAATAAAAAATGAGCAAGTTATTTTAAAGAAATTCTGAATGCAGATTCGAAGGATCACGAAAGGGATTGTGAGAAAGGAAAATAAATGTTGAAAGAGAAGGAACTGAAGGAAATTTTATATCAGAAGAGGAATATAAAGGTACATTAAGACATAGTAAGAATGATAAGATAATAGGCAAGGACGGAATGACAATAGAGCAAGATCAAGGAAGAATCTTAAAAAAATATATTGGAAGTAGTGTGAAAATTTATAAGTTTGTGTTCGTTTCAGGAAAAATGTGAAAATAAGAATAAAAAATAATAAAGAAAAAAGGTATTTCAGTTCTTGGAGAAAAATTACAAAATAATATATTTCATATATTATCTTTAAATATAAATATCTTTATTATATTATCTTACAAAGATAAATAAAAAAGATATGAAGAGAGGCATAACCTGGTGAAGAACCGTATACCTTACTATTACAATGCAATTAGAAGTGGAGGAAATGAATATATATATATA
>SEYY01018847.1:15000-17500 GCA_009176605.1 Armadillidium nasatum | reverse complement strand
TTATGTAAGTTATTGATATCAAATACAAATTAATCTATATTTCGATAAAATAATTCAATCTAATTTTATATTTATGTAAGTTAATTTTTATGCAAGTTAATATTTTTGACATTTTTTTTTATTTATTATTCTTAAAGAAGTATTAGTTCTGTTTTACTTATATATTTATGTAAGTTATTGACATCATGCACAAATTAATCATATGCACAAATTAATCTATATTTCGGTGAAATAATTCAATCTAATTTTATATTTATGTAAGTTACTGACATCAAATACAAATTAATCTATATTTCGATAAAATAATTCAATCTAATATTATATTTATGCAAGTTATTGACATCAAACACAAATTAATTTATATTTCGATAAAATAATTCAATCTAATTTCATATTCATGTAAGTTATTGATATAAAAAACAAATTAATCTATATTTCGATAAAATAATTCAATCTAATTTTCATTTATTTTGTAAAGACCTTTAAATATATTTCTTATTTTAAATATATTTTATTTTATTTTTCGAAAACCAAAGAAAAAAAAATCTCTTTAATGGTATTAAACCTTTGATAATCACGGTGGCTTATAATTACTTTGATTTTACCCCAAGCTCTAAAAAGGAAAAAAACTTTTCCTTTTTCCTTTAAATTAATTCATGCTTCACTGAATTTCTTTTCATTTTAATTTTTAAGGAAACTTCTCTCTCTCTCTCTCTCTCTCTCTCTCTCTCTCTCTCTCTCTCTCTCTCTCTCTCTCTCTCTCTCTCTCTCTCTCTCTCTCTCTCTCTTCAAAATACATTATAAATTTCCTGAATAAAAAATCAAATTTAATTCCCTCTCTAATACTTTGAAAGAAATAGAAGAAGAATAAAAAAAAAAAAGAGAAACATTTTATTATTAAATAAAATTTCCTTCATCGCATTTTATAAGATTCATTCTAAAATCTATCCATTTACAGCTCAAAACATCTAAGATTCCTTTTCTAATTCTGTAATTAAATTCCGTTTGTTTTCAGCCAGGGTTCTGCGCTCCCATTGGTGAAAGTTTATGTTCCTTTTTGCTGATTGGTTCGAAGAACGCGCCCCAATTCTTAGGCAAACTTGAGAGCGCAACTTTGCGATTGCAGCATGTTTACCAGACGGAATTGGAAACTTTCCGATTTGTGTTTATTCGGCTTCGTTAGCTGCGAGAAGGGAAAGCGATTTCGACGGAGATTCAATGAGAGGAAACGGCGCTAAGAGAGGCTTTGATGGAAAGTGTATATGGTGAATGAAATCTTCGGAAGTAGGATTAGATAATATATCCTTTCCAAAATACTTACAACAAGAATGAGGAAGTATATATATATATATATATATATATATATATATATATATATATATATATATATATATATATATATATATATATATATATATATATATATATATATATATATATATATATATATATATATATATATATATATATATATATATATATATATATATATATATATATATATATATATATATATATATATATATATATATATATATATATATATATATATATATATATATATATATATATATATATATATATATATATATATATATATATATATATATATATATATATATATATATATATATATATATATATATATATATATATATGAATGTATGTGTATAATTTGATAATATGTGTATAAGAAGACAAGCAAAGGCAAGAGGAAAAAAAAAAGGTGAAAAAGAAAGAGGAGTAATCATGACAAAGTTGAAGGAAAAGGAATGACAACGTTGAATAGGCGTTGATTATGGCAAAGCAAAGAAAAAAAAAAAAAAAAAAAAAAAAAAAAAAAAAAAAAAAAAAAAAAAAAAAAAAAAACTTTTCTAAAACTTAAGTTCAGAATCCAAAGAGACTTGTGGAGGTGATGATGAAGTTTAATGGTATGTCTGCATCAGAAATTTCTGCAGGAAAAATTAATCTTCGTGTGTACAATTCGTCGGCCTGAAAATACAGATAAAATTGTGAGGTTTTGGAGGGAAATGGAACTTTTTTTTTTGATTAGAGAGAGACAAAGGAAAAATAAATTTATTTGTTACTAGTCTTTAGGTTTTTTTTTTTTTTTTTGTTTTTTTTTTTGTTTTTTTTTTTTTTTTTTTAATAAAAAAAAAAAATTTGTATTTGTTTTATTTTTTTTTTTTTTTTTTATTTTTGAAGAATTTAAATTCATTTGTTACTAGTCTTTATTTTTTTTTTTTTTTTTTTGTTAATATTGTATGAAGAATTATAAAAATCATTTTTTGGAAGAATTAAGCACCTACTATACCTATAAATTAACAACAACAATGGTAATTACTTGTTATATATCACTAATCATATTCCTCCAATTACTTTTTTTTTGTTTTTTTTTCAGTTCTAATAGTTCTACTATTAGAACTAATACTGATTTCATCATAACTATTCACTATGTTTCAAAACTGAACCACACAAATGAAGTATCACTTCGCAGTTG
>SEYY01018846.1:87500-90262 GCA_009176605.1 Armadillidium nasatum | reverse complement strand
TATATATATTATATATATATATATTATATATATATTTATAATATTATTATATATTAATATATTTTAGCCCGAGGTGATAAGATTGATCCACCATTGGATACATGGGGAGTTAGGATAATTCCCATTTCACTCCCTTGACAAACGTTACCCAATTCTTGCGCTGATCTTCACAATCTTCATTGTATTTGGCTCTACTATCATACATATAGACAATTTGTGGCTCCTGGTGAAAGGATGTGCCACCGAGACTGCAGTTGGCTTGTTCCTGTGCACGGAAAACTTTCTTCATTATTTTCTGTAATATTCGCTATATTCAATATAATTTCCTCATTACCTAAGATTACATCTCTTCTCGATACCACCTCTTCTTCTTGACCAAAATTCAGGTGCTTGAACGTTCCGACAGCAGACCTTTTTCAATTTTCTCTTTTAATGTCTGTCCTCAATTTTCTGTCAAAGGCGGTTGTTGTGCATACGTGCACGTTCAGCAATTTTCTTTGTTTTCGTATCCCTAATTTGGAGTCTTACGAATTTTCCACCTTGTTTCTTAGGTTTCCGATCCATTATACTGTTAATTATTCATGTGTCCTCTTTATTTACCTTATTCTACTGACTTTTCAAAATTCTTTGACTATCTTGACTCTAAAATAGTGCAAATTCTCTCTTCCTCTCCTTTCTCTGAAATCGTAATTTTAAACTGATTCATGACTCTTTCCTAGTTCTTATGATAGAGCCGTTGAACTTGAAATCCTTTTCTCTTTACAAAACGACCTTGATCAGTTAGTGCTCTCAGTCCTAGTATCCTGATCGCCTTGGGATGAGCAACATCTAGATCTATTCAACTTCTAATCCTTCTCCTTTATTGAGAAACTATAATTCTGAGGTTCCTCCGATCACCTTAATTTCACTAAACCCTCTTCAACCTTTTCAAGTCTTCCGCAATGAAGACATTCACCTATTGTAAGGAAATGTTTGTAGAATTTAGGTCACACAAGCTGGTCGGACTTGCGGTTGTACCCCTTTGATTTACCTTATAATTATTATTGCTTACGTGAGAGAAATCCCTTGTAGTGCACAGAGAGCATTAACGAGATGATACTTTTGGGTATGGAGGCGTACTTTCTATATTCTTTCCTTTCAACTAAATCTAACAAACTTTGTTTATCTTTGCTTGTTTGTCCTCTTGGTATTAGCCTCAAGAATGTTGCCTTCAAGAGTTATCGTCGTCTTCAAAGTCAGTAAATTTATGCAACCTTTATTTTATCTCGTAGAAAATACTATAGCTTTTCTCTAGATCCCTTTCCTCACGACCATCCTGTAATTTTGATAAAAGGTCAATTCTAACTTTCCTTCTTCCTTCCATTCTCTTGCATCTTCTTAAGGCACAACGTTGTCGTTTTGATTTCTGCTAAAGTTAAATTATTCACTCAATTCTTTACCACTATATCCACTGTTCCTTTTCCTTTAACTTCTTCCAACTCATTTACGCCTCCTATTGAAATTTCTTCCAAAGACTTCATTTCTTTTCTCTCTCTCTCTCTCTCTCTCTCTCTCTCTCTCTCTCTCTCTCTCTCTCTCTCTCTCTCTCTCTCTCTCTCTCTCTCTCTCTCTCTCTCTCTCTCTCTCTCTCTCTCTCTCTGAGGTTAGTGATATTTGGTTCTTATAACTTGTGCTTCTGAGCTTGAACCCTGCCTTGGTAAATAATATTTCTTCTCTGTCTTTCTACACCCATCTTTTCCTCTTGCTGGAAACACATGCGTGTTTATCGTGTGCATAAGATGGGGTCCCCTCTCAACCTTTAAACTATCGTCCTATTTCTTTAACTCATGACCTTTCTAAAGTTTTCCATGAAGTCCTGGAATCATCTCAATTACCTCTGATCTCCGAGATAGTATCGTAAAAAACGCTAGCGCCTTACTGGTAGTCTTCAAATTCTATTCTCTAAACTTTGGTTCTCAGCTCTTTGGCATTTCGGTGAATCTTTCGCTGTCGACTAGGCATATCGAAGATCTTCTGGCACAGAGCTTTGATTTATAAACTGCCTTCTCTCGGAATTGATACATCTCTCCGATTTCCTCACCAATCGTTTTATAGCAGCTGTTTTTGACTGCCATCGTTTATCATTTGAATCTATTAATAGTGATTGTTCCTCAGGGATCTGTCCTCTCTCCAATTCTTTTTTTTTTCATTAATGACCTTCTCTCTATCACTTCATCAACAATCCACTCCAATGCCCAAGACTCCATCCATCATTACTTCTCCCGTTTTAAAAAGCGCTCCTCATAACAACAGATAATTGATGCTAGAAGTGTACCCTTGGAACAAACAGCCTTTGATCTTTCTTTTATTTCAAATTGAGACTGAGAAGATATGGTTGTCTTTAATGCCTCAAAAACTTAGTTCCTAATCAGCGCAATCTTTCACACAATAATGAAAGCTTTGAAAACATAATTTGATCTTTGTGGACATTGCGCTTCAGAACTCTCTCGTCGTATACCTCCTCCTTTAAAAATGACTCGTACGACACGCCATTCTTCACAGTCTCTTCTTTCTCAACTTTTTTCATGAAACACACAATTCATATATTTTTCAAACTTTCTTTAACTTGCACTTTTTCAAACTCCGTGTATTGGAACTTGTCGACCTTTAATATAATTTTGTCCTCCATAGGGCTTCCCAAGTCTGATAGAAAGTGGTTGGCCTCTGACCTTTGCCGACCGGAGTATATATATATATATATATATATATATATATATATATAA
>SEYY01018846.1:62500-70000 GCA_009176605.1 Armadillidium nasatum | reverse complement strand
GTATATTAATATCATTTTGTAATTATTTTTTAATGAAAGATTTTGTTTAAAAAAAAATAAAAAAAAAAAAAAAAAAAAAAAATTCCGTCACTTTCTTATTAACAATATTCATGATCTTCATTTCTGAATAAAAAATATTAGTGTTCCTACGGTTGAGGTCACAAATAATAATAATAATAATAATAATAATAATAATAATAATAATAATAATAATAATAATAATAATAATAATAATAATAATAATAATAATAATAATAATAAATTAGTATACTTTGTAGCTGTTTAAAAGGAAGGATTAAACTTTTCATTTGGAAAATGAAAGTAATTTCCTGTTATATAAATAGGAAAATGGCAAATTCCTCCATTATCTTTCATATCTATATATTTTCCAGTTAATTAACTGCATAATCCTGGTTTAATTTCGAGATTAAATCAGAATTCACAAAATTTCCAATAAATTTTTAATACGTCTTTATGAAATTGAATTTAAATTTGTTCAGATTTAAGCAGACGCACTTTTAAAATCAGTAATAAAGAAATAATTCTGCAATTACCCACAGATAATATGTGAGGTTATTTATTAACTAAACATTAAATCGAAATTCTCACCTCATTTTCACGGACAAAAAAAAAAAAAAAAAAAAGACTTTTGTTTCAAATTGCTCTGCATATTCTCTCCTCTTATTTATTTACACTACCACACCCACACCCACACCTACACCAAACCACACACACCACACCCACACACACACACACACACACACAACACACCACACACATATATATATATATATATAATATATTATATTATTATATATATATATATATATATATATATATATATAAATATATATATATATATATAAAATCATTTGAGCAAAGATTTAAGTAATAAATATATATTTCAATTTCTCAGCATCATTAACCTATAAAACAGTTTCGTAATGTAATAGGTGTTAAAAAACACATGCTAATTAATATGTATATATATATATATATATTATATAATATATATATATATATATATATATATATATATATATATATATATATATATATATATATATATATATATATATATATATATATATATATATATATATATATATATATATATATATATATATATATATATATATATATATATATATAAGTATTATTTCTAAATGCGATTTATAACTAATGTCACAGCTTTTCAATATTGAAAATTTCGATACTAATAATTAATAATGTTTTGATAACAAAGAAGAGAAAATATTTTAAATAAGAGTTTTGTTAAAAAATAATTCCTGTATCTAAATTTAATTATTTTAAGTTTAGATTAAACTTTTAAACAGCTAATTATTTTACTTGTTATTTGCTGAATACTAGTAGACAGATTTTAAGCTGCTTTAGCGCTTATCAATTAAAAATTTTAGTCACTTTAGTGCAAGTGACACAAAGTTTGTGTATTCGTATATCTTAATGAAGAACGATACAGTTATAGAAATATGAAATTGTTTTTTAAAATGAAAAAATAAGTTAAAATAAATAACTGATTAGTTAAAAGAATTTTGTTTTAAAAAAGTAAAGTAAAAGAAAATCAAATTACAACTTTGTTCAAAATACGAAGTGACAAAGGCAAAATAAAAATTTTCTCTTAAATTTCTTTTATATTTGTTAGGTAAAAGCATAATGTAATTTTTATCATGAAAATTATTGTTTTTTTGCTCCATGATTTAATTTTATTTTTTATTTTTTCATGAAAATTCAGTCTTACATTTTATTTATTTATTTATTAATTTATTTATTTATTTATTTCAAGTTTTTAAGTTTAAATTAATTCAATAATTCATCAGTCCACACATTTTTAACGTCAAATATTTATGGTTGTTCTTGCAATTTAGTATAATTTATTAACTATATTTTTTTTCTGTCCTTTTTCTGTCCGATATTTTTGTTCCTGTCTCATCCTTTCTTCCATTTGATTTTCATTTTTTTCTTATTGTTCATAAATCTGGAGACTTAATGTTCTCCAATGAACAAAAAATTTTCTTTTTTTCCATCTAAATTATTAATAAATCTTTATTTTTATTAAAAATGAAGATCGATTTAAATTCGTAATTTTCCAATCTTTCTGAGCAGTAAGATTAATTTTAATCACAATGGGTTAGTAATGTCTTTTCATATCTTCACAAATTTGAATCTTCAGACTTTATTATTATTATTATTATTATTATTATTATTATTATTATTATTATTATTATTATTATTATTATTATTATTATTATTATTATTATTATTATTATTATTATTATTATTATTACTTATTATTATTATTTTTATTATTATTATTATTATTATTATTATTATTATTATTATTATTATTATTATTATTATTATTATTATTATTATTATTATTATTATTATTATTATTATTATTTATTATTATTATTATTATTATTACTATTATTATTATATATTATTATTATTCTTATTATTATTATTATTATTTATTATTATTATTATTATTATTATTATTATTATTTTATTATTATATTATTATTATTATATTATTATTATTATTATTTATATTTTATTATTATTATTATTAAGATTATTATTATTATTATTTATTTATTATTTTTATTATTTTATTATTATTATTATTATTATTATTATTATTATTATTATTATTATTATATTATTATTATTATTATTATTATTCATTATTTATTATTATTATTATTATTATTATTATTATTATTATTATTATTATTATTATTATTATTATTATTATTATTATTATTACTTGACCATAGTTTATTTAAGTAAGCATTAAAATAAGTAAAGTTAATTTTCTTGCTGCTCGACGACATTTTAGATGCAGTCAGGAAAATTAATTTTCTGTTCTGAATCTACGTCAGAGAAATCAATAGATTTTTTTTTCTTGTCGTTTTTATTATTCTTTTTAATTTTCTTCTTTTTTTTGTTGTTTTTTCCTATTTCTTTTTGTTTCTTGTTTTCATTTTATTGTATAAAATTTATTCTGTCTTAACTATTGTTCCTGTCTTGTCATTCTTGTTCTAGAAAGTGTTTATAGATTTGTTGATGTTATTATTATTATTATTATTATTATTATTATTATTATTATTATTATTATTTTTATCATTATTATTATTATTATTATTATTATTATTATTATTATTATTATTATTATTGTTGTTGTTGTTGCTGTCAATATTATTATTATTATTATTATTATTATTATTATTATTATTATTATTATTATTATTATTATTATTATTGTTATTATAGTTGCTATTTATATTATTATTACTTGTATTATTACTATTAATTATTATTATTACTTCTATGGTCAACAATTTTTTGAAAGTTTTCTTCTGAAATGAAATGAGTTATTTGTCCTGAATTTTGGTGTTCTTATATGAAATAGAATTAAAAATGCTTAATGGCTAAGGTTTCAAAGATACAAAAAAATATTGTTTTCATTATTTTATTATAACATACATCGTATTTACATTATGGATAGAGAATCTTTCCACTCATAGAATGAAAAATTACACTGTTTCTTTATGCGTTGTGGGTTATTTTACTAGTCAGGTCAATTGTACATTTTAATATAATAATTTTGAGTTATTGCTTCAAAATTTACTCGTTATTAGATGCTTACTCTAAATTTTTTAAGTTTGTTTCATTTTGGTATTAAAGAGAGCATCTAATGTCATTGTTCAGCAAAGTCTTCAAACATTTTAGTACTCTATTGATTAACTTTGGTATCAACTCAATAGGTATGAAATGTTTTGATGAAGCCTATCACAATCTTCATCTTTTACTGATCCCTAGTTCAGAGGAACGAAATCTAGATGCGAATCCACAATATGGATCATAACTAAGATGATACATCCCTTGCGTTTTTGTGCCCTGTTCAGGTTTGATAACAGCTCTTTGAAATTCTCTGCTCTTTTATTCCATTGAAATCTTGTTGTACCTAATTTGAATGCTTTTCATACAACATTTTCCTTGCCATGCAGTACGTAGAAAAATTCACTATCATTTCAAGTTCAAGAATTTTAGAACCAATGAAAACACTCTTCTTTATGTTGGCCTTAATTATGTGACAGTTTTGAAGTCAGGTGCTTGATATCCTCATGTTTCTGTGCATGAATTTGATGAAGTTGCATATTTGTTCCAGTTTTGTATTTAATGGTGGTAACAAAATCTTTCTTGACTCAGCAATTGAAGGATGTGAAATGTTCTTCAAGGACTCAAATGATTGTACTACGTGTCCAGTCTCTCTTGACATAGAGGGGATCTTCTAGCACGAATATCCTATTAGCATAAAAAACGGCTGCAATTTGTGTATCAACCCTGCAAGCCAATCACAACCTTTAAATCTCCACTGGGCTGTACTTATGATGGCCATTGATTATATTATTCATCTCAGCTAATACTATTTACTATTATAAATTTTTTACATATATATTGCATATTCCTTTAGAATTGATAGCTTAATATTCCTATTAAAGCAACCAAACAGTTTTAAGGTTCCTCTTGAATGAATTTATATAGAAACTCTAGTCGTATAGATCATGATTGATGTTGAATCAAGTCATCAAACAATTAATGTTGTTGCAAGCCTACTAGATCACCTTTTATAAAGAAGTATGCTTCGAACTGTTGTTGATGGTCACGAAATTTGGAGAATCGAACATCAGTTGCGAGAAGATCTTACTGTTATTGTCGAAAGTCTGACAGCTTTGCCTAATAGTTCACCTTGGTTTAAGAGGTGTTTTTAGAGAAAGATTCTAATTAAAAATCTGGGACATTTGACATAGTTCGTCAAAGACTGCAATCCTTATTCTCTTCCTCACCCTCATGTTACACAAATGAGAAAGATTCCAGTTCATCAGAAAGAGGTGGTTTTTCTCGGTGGTGACAAGGTGTGCAGTTGATGGTATGCTTAGGATATTGCTAAAGATGCTTTTTTGTCTTGGATAACTCTTTCCGAACTGAAGGCGTCATTCGAAATTGAAATGAGCTGATGGTTCTTTCGGGTTCATTGAAAATGTCAAAAGGCATACATACATTTCCTTTCACAGGTGTTGCAGCAAATGTGATTAGCTCACCTTTAGTCCTGACCTAAAACGTTTCATCTAAAATATATGTAATAGGTTATTTTAACCGTATGAGGCAAGCTGCGTTTCTGTGATTTAAAAGTCACATCATCACAAATACGTTAGAAGTTTTCTTCCATGTTCACACCCCCAACGTGTCATCGGAAAGAATAGAAACATAAATTTGGAAATTAAAATTTTTGTTATCGATACACAAAATTGTGATAATATCATTGTAAAAGTCAAATAAAAAATACTAGCATATTACCTGTACGGACTAAAAACACAAGATCCCCTTGTGACATCATAAGAAGTTTGATATAATGCATAACTCTTTATATTAAAATAATTAATATTTATGTTTAAATAAATAATTTCATTTTACCTCTACATATAAAGATCGAGCGCAATGCAACACAACAACCTCTTATGATATCTGAAACGATAATAGCAGACTGTGAGTGGTTTCTAGCTCTCATGAATTATACAGTTTTGTACCAGTAGCCACAAAATACTCTATTTTTTTTTGTAACATATTTAGCAATTTTAATTTTTATTCCTTATAAGCGATTCAGAATGATTCAAAATTTACATTTGCTTCAGAAGTAATTCGATGTTGAATATTATTATTATTATTATTATTATTATTATTATTATTATTATTATTATTATTATTATTATTATTATTATTATTATTATTATTATTATTATTATTATTATTATTTATTAATATTATTATTATTATTATTATCATCATTAATTTTATCTTTATAATTAATATTATTATTAATATCATTACTATTATTATCAATAATATTACTATTACTAAAATTTCTATTATTATTATTATTATTATTATTATTATTATTATTATTATTATTTATATTATTTTTATTATTATTATTATTATTATTATTATTATTATTATTATTATTATTATTATTATTATTATTATTATTATTATTATTATTATTATTATTATTATTATTATTATTATTATTATTATTATTATTATTATTATTATTACAATGAAATGGACTACAATGAGTATCCCTTTTGAAGCCCTTTTTTTAGAGAATTTGACAACTATCGTATTGTTATTATTGTATTTAGTAGTATAGGACCTACTGCAATATTGTAAACTTGTAAATGTACGTTGTTCAGAATAAACTGTAAAAATTGAAATTATTATTATTATTATTAATATTATTATTATTATTATTATTATTAATTATTATTATTATTATTATTATTATTATTATTATTATTATTATTATTATTATTATTATTATTATCATTATTTTTATTATTATTTTTATTATTTGAGTTATTATAAATTTTATTTTTTAATTAAATTATCGTAAAAAATTTATTCTTTACTGAGAAAAGTTTTTCTGATAATGATAATATTTATTATTATTATTATTATTATCATTATTATTATTATTATTATTATTATTATTATTACTATTATTATTATTATTATTATTATTAGTAGTAGTAGTAATAGTAATAGTAGTTTTAATATTTCTCAAGCATTTATTTGACAAATTATGTCTTTTTTCCACTCGAAAATAATGGGCTTTCGTTATTTAATGTGATGTTATTGATCCACTTTTTTTTGTTTGCAAGAGACTCCTTCAAAAGCGTCGAAAATTGGAAGAATAATTTTTCATTAATTTGATGTAATAGCAAAGTTATTTTTGGAAAGAGAGGAAAATGGACGAATAATAATAATTAATGATGATAATAATAATAACAATAATAATAATAGTAATAATAATAATAATAATAATAATAATAATAATAATAATAATAATAATAATAATAATAATAATAATAATAATAAATAATAACAGTTTTAATAATGATAATTATAATAGTAGAAATAATTTTTTATTAAATATAATTAAAAATAATAGTAATAATAATAATAATAATAATAATAATAATAATAATAATAATAATAATAATAATAATAATAATAATAATAATAATAATAATAATAATAATAAGAAGAAGAAGAAGAAGAAGAAGAAGAATATAATAATATGGCATAAGAAAAAAAAAGTAAAAAAAAAAAAAAAAATAAAAAAAAAATAATAATAATAATATAATAATAATAATAATAAATAATCATAGTAATAATAATAATAATAACAATAATAATAATCATAATTATAATAGTATAATAATAATAACAATAATAATAATAATAATAATAATAATAATAATAATAATAATAATAATAATAATAATAATAATAATAATAATAATAATAATAATAATAATAATAAAATAATAACAAAAAGTAATAAAAAAAAAAATAATAGTAACATAAATGTTGTAGTTATTGCAGATATATATAAATACCTAAAAAAAA
>SEYY01018846.1:47500-57500 GCA_009176605.1 Armadillidium nasatum | reverse complement strand
ACTGTATTTCGAGAGCAATAAAGAGTTTGGTTTTTAATTCTATATTTCTATCATCATCTATTTAAAGACCAGAGATGCTAAGACTTAGAATTCTAACTTCAAATTTTGAAGTCTCAAAGAAGAATAGTTCAAGAGATATTGTTTGGAGAGAATTCAAAAGCTCTTTAAATATTTTCGAACTGTGATAATAATAATAAGAATGCAAATCTATAAAATTATATAACATTATTATTTAACATTGATAATGAAGTTTGAATTAAATAAACTTGTTTTATTTTTCAGTAAATTAAACATTTATAAAAAGAAAATTATGAAAAACGAAGAATGTACCATTTAATTGATATATAAAGGAAAACCATGTATAAAATAGTTATATCTTGTCTGTCAACTTCATTAAGCTTCATATAATTTTAATAGCGGTCTCTGTAGCCGTACTATGAATATAACGAAAGAATGTTACAACAATCAAAGCTTATATTATAAAGGCTCTGATGAAATAACAGTTTTTTTTACAGCGTTTTCTAATTTAGAATTTATTATCCAATACTTCTTATTTATTGTTTTTTTATTGATATTAGTAATAATAAAAATAATAATAATAATTATGATGATAACAATAACAATAATAATAATAATAATAATAATAATAATAATAATAATAATAATAATAATAATAATAATAATAATAATAATAAGAAAAGTAATATTACTATTTTTATTTTTAATAATAATATTTTAATAAGGGTAATAGTAATATTAATATTATTATTATTACTATTTACTGCAGATGTATTGAAAGAATTCTTCTTAATATTCCCAAAAAAACTTTTTACTTATTTTCTATTAATTCAGCTTTAGGTTTTCACATATATTTTGTTCTGCTTTTCTCTTCAAATTCTTTTCCCCTTTAAAATATTTTTCTGAATTTTTCCTTTTTCTTGAAGACTATTTAAAGAAGATTTTTAAGACAGAAAGATTTATCCTTGCATGTTTCAAGAAATCTTTTTATTGAACTTTTATGCAAATGTTTATATTGTTAAAGCATTTTTATATATATATTTATTTTTATTTATTACCTTTGTTTAAAATTTGGAATATATATATATTAATATTTTAAATTATTTTGTTTGCAAATAAAAATAATATTAAATAATTTTAATTGATGGTTTAATTTATGGTATTTCAACTTTTTAGCATTTTATTTTAATTAAAAAAAAAAAAAAAAAAAAAAAAAAATTTTTTTATAAGTTTACTTTACTTTTCTTAATTAATTATTTTTTTTAAAAAGTATTTGCTGATTGCATTTCGCCATACATCTTCATATTTCATTAACTCTTTTTTATTTAGTTTTTCTTTTATTCTTATCCGAAATCTTGATTATTTTGCATATGTGAATTCAAACATTTTTATTCTTATCTAAAAATTTTTATTTTTATTTTTATTTTTTATTTTTTTTTTTTTTTTTTTTTTTTTTTTTTTTTTTTGAACATCTGTTGTGACTTCAAGCGTTTTCATTTGTTATCAAAATAATTTTTCTTTTCTTTTTATGTTTCATGAGTTTTCAAGTTGAAACTATAATTATGAACTATTATTTTGTTTTTAATTTACTCTTCATTTCTCACTAATTATTATTTTCACATTTTATTTCCTAATCTTTCTTTTTTTATCCACAGTTGAAAGTTTTTAAAATTTAAATTACTTTTCTGCTAAGAATTTCCTGTCTCTTTTCCTCTTTTTATCCTTAATGGTCTTATATTCCTTATCAAACAATGTCATTAATACTCGTATGTAAAGAAAATAAATACTAATTGGCTGTTACTTTTATTTAGATGTGAATTTCATTAAAAGGAATTAAAACATACAATTGCTTTAACTTTGATAAAAGATGTCCTTGTGCTTCCTTCCATTCCTAATTATATGTCTCTGAATCCATAAAATTAAGCACATACGTCCTGCATGCGCAATGTTGCATAAAAATGAACATGATCTCTTCTTGTGCATTGAAACTTGATGTATTATCAGGTTTTTTTAATTTTTATATCTTGCATGAAAATCAATAGGGTTTACTTTATATATATGAAAAACATTTTTCATATGCCATGAAGCTTTTAGCTATGAATTATATATATGTAGGTACCATCATCTATATAAAGACCATAGATTTTAGACATAGGTTTCATAACGGTTAATTTTGAGGCCACATAGAAGAAACGTTATAATGATAGGGTTTTGAAAGGATTCAGTGGAATTTAAACCCTATCCAACCCTATTACACCTTATCAATAAAGTATGTGATATTACCATTAACGATCAATAATTAAATATAGATTGATAAAAATTACGATAATCACATTTATCATATCAATTAATTGTTTTTTTTTTTTTTTCATCACGGTCAGGTTGCCCTCTTAATTATAAATTCATTTTCTGTTTCAAAATATAACAACAGTTTTCATTGCTTATTTAAAGGTGAAGATATCATGAAATTTCGGCATAGAGAAACTTTTTAAAGTTGAGTTGTATGCTGATACAAATTGAAAGACAACTTGATATATACGGTATACATAGGAATGATAGCAATTTCCATTTCTATATATATATATATATATATATATATATATATATATATATATATATATATATATATATATATATATATATATATATATATATATATATATATATATATATATATATATATATATATATATATATATATATATATATATATATATATATATATATATATATATATATATATATATATATATATATATATATATATATATATATATATATATATATATATATATATATATATATATATATATATATATATATATAATATATATATATATATATATATATATATATATATATATATATATATATATATATATATATATATATATATATATATTTCGTTCAAGTTTCCTCGTCTAATTCTTTTCCATGGAAATCATTTTCTATATTTATTCCATTTTCCTGAAGCCTATTTATGGAAAATTTCTAAGACAACTGAATTATCTCAGAATGTTTGAGAAAATCTCTTTACTGAACTTTTATGCAAATTTTTTATTGTAAAATATATTTTATATATCTTTTTATATAAGGTTCCTGGTATAAAATTTGCAATATATATATATTAATATTTTTTAGTAATATTTTTTTTATAAATATATGTTGTAAAAAGATTTGAAGAAATAATTTTAATAAATAATTGGTTTTCCCAATGTCACCTTATAGCATTTTATTTTTTCCTATTAATTTATATTTTGTTTTCCTATTAAACTTTCATTTATTTTAAATTTATTTTATTCGTTTCCCCACAAACAAAAAAATTTCATTAATTTTTTCAACTGGAAAATCACTTTGCCTAAAAATTTAACTTTGATCTTAATTTATTTTTCTTTATTTGAAACTTTAATTTTTTTTTTACCTCTGTGACATCAAACATTTTCATTAGGAGTTAAATCTTTGCAATTCAAAGTTGAATTTTTAATTTGTTTACCATCCCTCCCTCCCCCCCACTATACTCAAAAAAATTAAAAATAAATAAAAAATTTATTGCATTGTGAAATTATTGCCAAGACTAGGAATTATTTTTAGGTTTTAATTTTTTTCTTTATTTATCACACATTTTTTTTTATGTCTTTTTCATTCATTTATCTGAAACAAACTAATTCAAAAATTTAAATGATTTTACTACGATTTTCTGTTTCTTTTTCTCTCTTGTTTTCACTAATGAATGAATTTTTCACATTAATTAAGGTCATTAATATGTAAGTAAGATAAATAACAATTAGCCATTATTTTTAATTATGCGACAGTTTCATTAAATGGAATGAAAACTTATAATCACTTTAATATTGCTAATTATCACTACGTTTAACACCTTAATTGCATGTCCTAAATTCATAAAATTAGCTACATGCTTTCAAGGATGCCCATTGGTGCTTGTAAATAAACATGTATTCTTCAAGTTTCATGAAATTAGATGCATTATTAGGTTTCATGAAGCTTTATTTTGTGGTGCTCCATTTAGTAATTTCATGTATATTTAATTAGAATTAAATTACTTACTAGTAAAACTAATAATAAAATTTAATATATAATAAAGACCTATCACAAAGCAATTAAATATAAAACCTACTTCAAGTGCCATGAAGTTAGAAACATATGAAATACTTTTCAATTTTTATGTATTGCACTAAAATAAATGAGCTTTTCTTCACTATTGTATAGTTATTTCCAAATATATTTTAAAAATTATATATATAAAAAAATTCAGTATGCTAAATTTAAAAAAAAAAAGAAATATTTTCATGGAAAACGAGGAGGCTTTTATTTAATACCTAACTAAAATTACAAAGCAACGATTTTGTTTTTTTATTTACATATTATTCTCGTATTGTAAATGTGTAAACGTATTTCACCTAAAGACAACCATTGCTCTTACAAAGAAGAAAAGTTATATAGATATCGCTTTAAATTTAAACCATATGCTACAGTGATGCGTAGTGATAAAAATATATAACATGATTCTTAAACAGTAATAGTGTAGCTTAAATAGAATAACGATGACCACATATCTCACATTAATTAAGAAAATAAATAAAAGAATGTACTCTAATGTACTGCTTGTAGACGTGTGGTTGGGACCAATTCTCTTCGGAATCGCCCGTGCCTTTTGGTTAGCTTGCTGTGATTGCCGAGTCGTATAGGTAAAACACAGAAGTTTTGAATACCGACTTATTAAAATATGTAGAAACTGTCAACAGATTTTGCTGTGAGTTGCTAACTTGGTAAATAAATGAACACTTTTAATTAAATAATGCTTTAATCATGATCATTTAAACCAATAAAAATACCTTTAAAATAATAATGTAAATATATATGTAATGCTATTTTTAAATGCACTACTTTGTCATTTTCTAATAATTAATTATTGATTGGACACGATTTTATATTGTTTAACCTTTTTAAAAGAAATCTATTATTCTACAGATGTAAAACCTCCCTTCAATAGTTTACTTATTCTAACTTTTAACAATATTTTTCTTTATTCAAACCTTAATTGTAATTTTAATAACAAGATAAGTATTTACATGAAAAGAAACCATATCAGTTTTGTTAAACATCTTTAATTTAATATTTCAGTTTGTTTTCAAAGCGTATGCATTCCAAAATTATTTACATTAACATTTTAAAACTTTAATAACTTTTGATTTCAAAAATTTCCTTTTCCTTTCTCTAAACTTTAATTGTACAACTACAATTTTTTCCTTTTTTTATCTTAATCCTCAGGAAATGCATCATTGTCACTTTTGTGATTTTATCGCATTGTTATGCAACTCTATTTATTTAGGAAACTCATTTTATTTAGCTACATTGTTCATTTTAATTTTGTTATAAAATTTTAAAAGTTGAAAGGCATTAAAATTATTATTTACGTATTTAAACTTTCTTACACTACGCTATTAATTTTGCTCTTTAGTTTACAATTTGTATTTCATTTTCTCCTCAATTTGCATATTTTTCACATTGAAAAAATCTGCAATTTTACTCCAGTATATTTTTTTTTTAAATCATTTTTTTTTTCATTATTTTTTTCGTTTTTTTGACCATTTTTCTTTTTCATTCCTTATCGGTTTTATATATATGCAGATATATATGCAGATATATTTTAATATAAATTTTAAAATGCTATAGCCTAACTATATATATATATATATATATATATATATATATATATATATATATTATATATATATATATATATATATATATATATATATATATATATATATATATATATATATATATATATATATATATATATATATATATATATATATATATATATAATAATAATAATTTCCAAGATACTACATCAATATTAGTATTTTATTTTAATTTCTTAATTTGAAAAATTCGTTTCTTTTGTTGTGTGTAATGGCGCTTTAAAACACGTTCCGCTCCACTTCTTTTTCTTTTCTAAATGAGTCGGAACTTGAATTAATTTGCTTTCTTTTCTATTTTACATCAGATTCTATGAAAACTTTTGCACAACCTTTCTTTCATATCTGCATTACATTTACCGTGGCTCAAACGGTAAAGTGATTGACTCACGTGCTTGAGGGCGCCGGTTCGATCCCACTTCGGGATCCTAGGTATATACTTCCTAGAAAAGTTCCTCTCCTCGAATAGGGCAATGCCCGTGAGATGTGAACTTTCATTAAAAAAAAAAAAAAAAAAAAAAAAAAAAAGTATATCAAATAAATATGGTAGTTTGTACAGCTTCATCTCATAATCTGAATATAACTTTTTATTGAAAGTTGAGAAAGTTAATTAAAATATTTTAAAATTTTAAAAAAAAAAAAAAAAATAAATAAATATATAATATATATATAATATATAATATATATATATATATATATATATATATATATATATATATATATATATATATATATATATATATATATATATATATATATATATATATATATATATATATATATATATATATATATATATATATATATATATATATATTAGACATGTGTTGAATGACGAATATCGAATATTCGGCATCAAATATTAGGCTGAATAAAGAATATTCGGCCGAATAAGAATGTGAAATATTTCGCCTATAATGATTGAATATATATTAGTGATGTATGTGACATCCGCATCCGCATCCACAAATATCAAATGTAGATGTGCAAAATTTTGAAAGTTATTAATTTGTTGTCTATTGTTTGATTCATTTTGCGAATACCATGAATAAAGAAGTAATTAATTTTCATATATATATATATATATATATATATATATATATATATATATATATATATATTATATATAATTATATATATATATATATAATATATATATATATATATATATATATATATATATATATATATATATATATATATATATATAAATATATATATATATATATATATATATATATATATATATATTATATATATATATATATATATTATATATAATATATTATATATAATATATATTATATATATATAATATATATATATATATATATATATATTATATATATATATATATATATATATATATATATATATATATAAACTTTCTTTCCTCTTATTAGATATGATGGTTCTGTTGCTAACATTCCAACTGATTTGTAATTCAACCCTGGACGACTTGGCAATCCTCTCCTACTTCTTTCCCTCTCAGATGTCCCATGCATTTACCTATGATTACATTGATATAGTGCATGGACTTCTGAAATCTATTAACGTTAGGAAGGCAAGCGACCCGGATGGCATAATTCCCCAAGTTTTAAGGATGTGTTCTTCTGAACTGACACCGTCCATCGTTCAACTTTTATATCTGTGCTTCAACAAGTATTTTCCCTCAGTGTTATAAGTACGCTCTACTCCAACCTACTCCGAAGATAGGTAGCAGCTCTGATCCTTCTAACTATTGCCCTATTTGTCTTACTTGTATTCTGTCTAAGATCTTTGAAACCTTTCTCAACTCTCATTTCTTTCTGATCATCAGTATGGCTTCGACGTTCGAAGTCTACTCGTGATATACTTTCTATCTCACAGATTTATGGTCTTCTGTCCTTAGGGACCATGAGGAGACTTGTGTGGTGGCACTTAACATATATATATATATATATATATATATATATATATATATATATATATATATATATATATATATATATATATATATATATATATATATATATATCAAAGAATTTGACTTGTCATCAATCAATACTTTAAAAGCTCCCCCCATCTGGGTTCGTTCTTCTTTCTCTTTGCTAACTTACGTCTAGCTTTCTATCTAATAGTTCCATTTGGGCTGTTGTTGATGAGGTGACTTATTCTTCATTTTCCGTCAATAGGAAAACCTCAGGGTTCTGTCTTGTCTCCTACTCTGTAGATAGCTTTCATTAATCATCTTCTCAGCTGCTCATCTAACTCTATCTATTTACACGCCGATGACTGGACCATCCTTTCTTTTATTGATTTCAAATCTACTCCCTCTTTTGCATCTACAGATGTCTCTCTTTTCCATCTTTCCGATTCCATTCTTGCCGATCTGAATAGAATTTCCCGATAAGGTCGTTCCAACCTTGTGAAATTCAACTCTTTAAAAACTCAACTTCTTGAAATCTCCAACTCAAATACACCTCCTAACTACTCTGTTCTTTCGATGATTCTTCGTCTCTCCTGTTGACAATATAAGCATCCTTGGCCTTCACATAAACAAATAAATGTCTTAGAAACTTTGGTGAGAGTTCTACCTAGACTGCAAGAAATTTTTACTCTTCGCAGTTACTCCAATTGTATAAGGGCCTTATTCGCCCTTGTATAGTGTATTATTCTCATACCTGGGGTAGCTCAGGTTTCACCCGTCTATTGGATAGGGTTGAGTTAAAGGCTAAAAGTCCCATAAATCGTTCGCTCTTTCTAATTCCCTTGACCTTTTATCTTTGCGACTTGAGGTTAGTGCCTTGTTTCTTCTTTTGCAGGTACTACAACGGCAAATGCTCGAGGGAACTGTCCATTCATATACCTACGCCTTTACGACGGCCTCGAAGCAAAAGGGGTGCATTGTCTGCACATAAATTTTGTTTGGACATGGGCAACACCAGACTTGTCTGCTGTGATGCCTCCTTCTTTCCAGCCACCTCTGTTTTGAGGAGTCTCACCCTTTTTCTATGTTTCAGGCCGAATTTAATCTTAATAGCCTTAAAGCCCACGTCTGTGCTCACCCACTAAATTCACGATAGGTGAATCCTATTGTTGATATAACATGCCCTCCTTGAATAGTGCTCCGCCCCTGAACGGTTGATATATATATATATATATATATATATATATATATATATATATATATATATATATATATATATATATATAGATAGAGAGAGAGAGAGAGAGAGAGTGAGAGAGAGAGAGAGAGAGAGAGAGAAAGAGACATAGAGACAGGCCCTTGGATCCTGTTAATATGCTCGTGACAAAGTTTATCTAAGGCTTTCGCAATGGCTTTTTTCATCAAGTACATAAATAAGTCAATAAATTCCTCTTTGATTTTATCAGTCTCTTTATCGAAATACCACAATCCTATGTATAACTTTTCCTTTCCAAAAATAATAGCTGTTTCATCTGATGGTAAGCTATACGCGAACGCTTCATTGACCTTATTAACGATTCTTTCCTTTTATAGTTGTATCACATTAAGAAATTGATCTCATTTTGAATCTGAACATATTGGTATGTAGCATTTTTCTTCTCATGTTCAAAATGGCTTTTCAATGACTGGTCTTCACATAAACAAATAAATGTCTTAGAAACTTTGGTGAGAGTTCTAATTAGACTGCAAGAAATTTTTACTCTTCGCAGTTACTCCAATTGTATAAGGGCCTTATCCGCCCTTGTATGGAGTATTGCTCTCATATCTGGGGTAGCTCAGGTTTCACCCGTCTATTGGATAGGGTTGAGTTAAAGGCTAAAAGTCCTATAAATCGTAGGCTCTTTCTAATTCCCTTGACTTTTTATCTTTACGACTAGAGGTTAGTCCCTTGTTTATTCGTTAACGGCACATATCTGTCAGCACTCCCTCATCAAGATGCTTACTCCGAAGCGATAAATCGTGCGTACCAGGAAATGTCACATGAAATTATTGAAGATAATACCTCTTTATTTTTTCTATGGTTTTCTTAGAAAACTGGTTAACTTGTGTGTCTTCCAGCAAGGACTGTAGGAACAATCTTGCAGCTTCAACAACAGTTTTATGCCATTAGGTGTTTGTATGTCTCTTACAAACCTCATGAACATCTTTATATTTAGTGAAATGTCTTATTATTAAATAGCCCAGGACCCCTACGTCCGAACTTTTATTTGGTGGAAATAAAATGCAAAACTTGCAAAATGCTCCCTTTAGGCGCTTGAAGTATGCCAGCCAAGAAAATATGTCTCCAACC
>SEYY01018846.1:40000-42500 GCA_009176605.1 Armadillidium nasatum | reverse complement strand
ACTCTACAACTAAATTCATTTGTTCTGTCTACTTATCTCCTAACTCTACAGACTATCCAAAATTCTTCGACCATCTTAAATTCCAAAATAGAGCACATTCTTTCTTCTTCTCCTTTCTCCGAAATCATCATTTTAGGTGATTTCAATGTTCACCACCGCCAATGGCTTTCATCTAGTTCTCATGATCCAGCTGGTGAACTTGACTTCCAATTTTCTATCCAGAACAACCTTGATCAGTTGGTGCATCTCCCTACCCGTATCCCTGACCGTCTTGGTGATGAACCCAACATTCTAGACCTTTTTCTAACTTCTAATCTTTCCTCTGATACTGTTAAACTCTTTCCTCCTCTGGGTTCATCCGTTCATCTTCTTATCTATATATCTTGTCCTGTCTCTTGAAGTCTTCCGCAAGAACGGCCCCCGCCTTTGGCGAGGAGATGTTTCTGGTATTTCGGTGCCACTAACTGGTCTAACTTGCGGCCGTACTTCTCTGATTTTCCATGGAATGATTACTGTTTCCGCGGTAGGGGTCCCTCAGAATGTGCAGAGCGCATAACTGAGGTGATTCTCTCTGGCATGAAGGCGTACATTCCATATTCTTTCCCTTCCACTAAACCTAATAAACCTTGGTTTAACTCTGCTTGTTCTCGTGCTATCCGCCACAGGGATGCTGCCTTCAGGGATTACCGTCGTCTTCAAACTCCAGAAACTCACGCAACTTATATTTCATCCCGGAATCGTGCAAAATATATTCTTCGAGATACCAAAAACTCTTTTCTCCGTCGCAAATGCAATAATCTTTCTGGCTCCTCTTCTTCTCTCCCTTTCTGACATTTTGCAAAAAATGTTAACTCTAACTTTGCTTCTTCCTTTTTCCCTCCTTTAGTTTCTTCTGACGGTTCAACTGCCGTTTTGCCTTCCTTTAAAGCTTAAATCTTTGCTCAAACTTTTGCCTTAAATTCAACCTTAGACGATTCCGAAGCTGTTCCTACTCCTTCAACCCCTTTCAACTCATTTATGCCTAAAATTGTAATTTCTTCTAAAGATGTCACTTCTGCTCTCTCTGAGCTGAATTCTAAGAAGGCGTACGGTCCTGATGATATCTCTCCTGTGGTTCTCAAAACTTGCGCTTCCGAGCTTGCATCCTGCCTTGGTAAACTATTTCGTCTATGTCTTTCTACTTCAACCTTCCCTACTTGCTGGCAACGTGCGCTCGTTCAGCCTGTGCGAAGAAGGGGGACCCCTCTCAACCTTCTAACTACCGTCCAATTACTTTAACCTCTGTTCTTTCTAAAGTTTTCGAATCTATCCTTAACAGGAAGATTTGGAAACATCTCAATTCTTCTAATCTTATCTCTGATCGCCAGTATGGCTTTTGTAAGAAACGTTCTACTGGTGATCTTCCTTCCCTTCTCTCTGACTCTTGGTCCTCCGCTTTTCAGCATTTCGGTGAATCTTTTGCTGTGGCGCTGGACATATCGAAAGCTTTGATTTCCAAGCTTCCCTCTATCGGAATCTGTCCTTCTCTCTGATTTCCTTTCTGGTCGTTCTATAGCAGCTGTTGTAGACGGCCACCGTTCATCCTATAAATCTATAAATAGTGGTGTTCCTCAAGGATCTGTCCTATCCCTAACACTTTTTCTGCTTTTCATTAATGACCTTCTCTCTATTACTTCATCTCCTATGCTGATGACTCCACCCTTCATTACTCTTTTCATTTTGAAAGGCGCCCCTCCCAGCAACAGTTAATAGAGGCAAGGAGGGTGGCTTTGGAGCAACTAACCTCTGATCTATCTCTCATTTCAAATTGGGGCAGGGAAAACATGTTTGTTTTCAATGCCTCAAAAACTCAATTCCTCCATCTCTCTACTCGCCACAATCTTCCACACAACTACGATATCTTCTTCGAAAACACGCAACTCAAACCTTCATCTCTCCGTAATATTCTAGGTTTTTCTTTTTCCCTTGATCTTTCTTGGAAAGATCACATTACCTCTCTTTCTAAACAAGCTTCTAAGAGGTTGGGTATTCTGAGGCGCCTTCAGTATTTCTTCACACCTCCCCAGTTGCTTGCTCTCTATAGGGGTGTTGTTCGCCCTTGTATGGAGTATGCGTCACACATCTGGGGTGGTTCCACTCATACAGGCCTCCTGGAAAAGGTGGAGTCTAGAGCTTTTCGCCTTATCAACTCTCCTACTCTCACTAATTCTCTCCAATCTCTTCCTGCCAGTCGAAATGTTGCGTCACTCTTTCTTTACTATCGCTATTACAATGGACACTGCTCTTCTCAACTCTTTCGTCGCATACCTCCTACACTGAGAAGGGTTCGTGCGACTCGTCTTTCTACACAGTCTCATCCTTTCTCTGTCCAATTCTCTGACCCCAGACTTAACCGCTATGCTCAATCTTACATGTAATCTACTGGTAAAGTCTGGAACACACTCCCTTCATCTATTTTCCCAACTTCCTATGACTTAGCCACCTTCAAACGCAGTGTATC
>SEYY01018846.1:27500-35000 GCA_009176605.1 Armadillidium nasatum | reverse complement strand
ATTTCATAATAATATTCATAAGAGAATTAAAATTCTGGGTACAAAAGAGAAATATGAGAAATAGTTTGACTGAAAAGTGTGTCGTTAACTTTTTAATTAATGAGTTAACGATAGAGAGAGCAAAGCTTTTACTTTTGTGATTATATATATTATATATATATATATATATATATATATATATATATATATATATATATATATATATATATATATATATATATATATATATATAAATATATATATGCAACTGGCTCCATATTTGAACTGTACGCCAAAAGTTTTAAATTCCACTTCCACATGCTTAGATATTCATAAAAATATACATAGAAAAATATATATACTTTTAAAACATAATTTAAGGGTAAATTTTTATTTTTCTATTTTTTATTTTTTTTTTTTTTTTTAAAGGTTATTTTTTATTATTATTTCTCTTTTTATTTTTAGTTTTTAAAGTAATAATATATTTTATATATATATATATTATATATATATATATATATATATATATATATATATATATATATATATATATATATATATATATATATATATATATATATATATATATATATATATATATATATATATTCGAGTCACACAATATTGTCTTTTGATTTATGATATTTGCCTCAGAAGATGATTAAACCTATTTGGGTCTTGTACACAAATTTACACAATATTATCGTAAACGAAGCCATAAATTCATTTATTAAGTTTTGTTTTCGTAAGCACCTAAATTTCGAGAAGAAAAAAACGTTGCCAAACATTATAGTTATTATCATTACTATTTTTTTTTAATCATAATAATAATTAATGATAATAATAACAGTCACACAGTATAATAATAATTTTATAAATAACAGACACTCACCAAAAATATTTTCAATGTGCTGTGGAATATGACTCTTTGCCCATATATAATATATATATATATATATATATATATATATATATATATATATATATATATATATATATATATATATATATATATATATATATATATATATATATATATATATATATATATATATATATATATATATATATATATATATATATATATATATATATATATATATATATATATATATATATATATATATATATATATATATATATATATATATATATATATATATATATATATATATATATATATATATATATATATATATATATATATATATATATATATATATATATATATATATGACGGCTGTAATCTCAAACCACAACTACTTCATCTCGAAGCTTTTTTGTTGCTTGAAGCTTTCCTTTTTCCAGTTAATTCAGAAACCCTTTTCACCATCTAAGGCAGCTTTTCCCTCTAAGATTTAAGACAGCTGTATGTTCGCTGCCAACGTTTTAAGTGAAGGTGTGAACCCAGAGCTTTAACCATTTGTGGTTTCTTTTTCTCTTTAATATTTACCTAAAATATTAAACAAATATCAAATGGAGAAATGAAACAACATTAGAGGTTGCATGCATTTGGAAATTATTTTGCAAGGATACATTCTATTATTTATTCAAGGTGTTTTCTTATATCGCTCTAGTAGAATATATAAACATTTAGAATAAATTTAAATAATCATCATCATTTTTGCAAGAAAATATGCATTAAAAAAGATATACAATTTAGTATAATTTCTGTTTTCAAAAATTTAAATAACGGTTTTTTATTTTTTATTCACTAATAGCACTTTATTTGATTTTAATAATTTTATTTTTATTCATTTATTTATTTTTTACATGAGAACTATATACACTTCGAGCCACAAAAGCAGAGCCACTATAAATTGAATTGACTTTTTCACTGCAGTAATTCCATCTGGAAGTTAAATCTTGTAGTATCGATCCATTCGTTGAAAGGCGTTGAAATGACCAGAATATGGCACTTCCAAACTGAATAAAATCGACTTGATGAAAGATACATTTGAAGTTCATTTGTTGATTGAAGGTGAAGAAGGTAAACATATTGCATCAACTGTTACCGAAGATATTCGGAAAAAAAGGAATATGCTACGAAGTTATCACTCCTCTTAATGTAATTGGCTGAAAAGATGTATAGATTGTTGAAGATAATTACTTAAGTAAGAGGTTGGAGTAAGTTTGAATCCTCAAACAAATATTTGGAATGTAGATTTTTAAGTTGTTAGAAGTTCTTGTTTGAATGTTGGGTATATATATTTGTTTATTTTTTTGTGTTCAGGCAGCTGAAGAAATCTATCGGCATGGTTGTTCATTATTAAATGATATTGTAATTTTTTTAAAGAAGTCATTTCTTCTCTCTCTGAGCTTAATATTTAGAAGGCGTACGGTCCTGATGGTATTCCTCCTGTGGTTCCCAAAACTTGTACTTCCGAGCTTGCACCCTGCTTTGGTAAACTATTTCGTCTCTGTCTTTCTATTTCAACCTTTCCTCATCGCTGGAAAATTGCGCTCATTCAGCGAAGAAACCCTGTCAACCATCCAACTATCGTCCGATTTCTTTAACTTTCGTTCTCTCTAAAGTTTTCGAATCTATCCTTAACAGGAAGATTTGGAAACATTTCAATTCTTCTTATAATATCTTTGATAGCCAGTATGGCTTTAGTTAGAAACGTTCTACTGGTGATCTTCTTTTCCTTCTCTCTGACACTTGGTCCTCCGCTCTTCCACATTTCGGTGAATCTTCTACTGTCGCGCTGAATATATCGAAAGCTTTCGATAGATCCTGCACAAAGCTTTGATTCTTAACTTCACTCTTTCCATATCTGTCCTTCTCTCTGTGATGTTCTTTCAATTTCCTTTCTGGTCGTTCTAAAGCAGCTGTTGTAGACGGCCACCGTTCTTCCTTTAAATCTATTAATAGTGGTTTTATTAAGGGATCTGTTCTATCCCCAGCACTTCTTTTGCTTTTCATTAATGACCTCTCTATTACCTCATCTCCTATCCACTCCTATGCTGATGACTCCACCCTTCATTACTCCTTCCAGTTTGAAAGATGTTCCACACAACAGCAGTTGATAGACTCAAGAAGGGTAGCCTTGGAGCAACTAACCTCTGATCTTTCTATTATTTCAAATTGGGAAAGAGAAAACATGGGTTTTTAATGCCTCAAAAACTCCATTTCTCCATCTCTCCAATCGACACAATCTTCCACACAACTATGATTTCTTCTTCGAAAACACACACTTCAAACCTTCATCTCTCCTTAATATTCTCGGTGTATCTTTTCTCTTGATCTTTCTTGGAAAGACCACATTACTTTTGTTTCTAAACAAGCTTCTAAGAGGATGGGTGTTCTGAGGCGCCTTCTTAATTTCTTCACCCCATCCTCAGTTGCTTGCTCTTTATAGGGGTGTTGTTCCCCCCTGTATGCAGTATGCTTCAGACATCTGGGGTGGTTCCACTCATACAGCTCTCCTGGAGAAGAAATATTCTAGGACTTTGTCTCATCAACTCTCGCGCTCTTACTAAATCTCCCCAATCTCTTTCTGCCTGTCGAATTGTTGCGTCACTCTCTCTATGCTATCGCTATTGCAACGGACATTGCTCTTACGAACTCTCTCGTCTCAATGAAAGGAGCTCGAGCGAGATGCCTTTCTACACAGTCATTCACAGTTGGACTTTATCCGTCCAACTATCCTACCCCAGACTTAACCGCTATGCTCAATCTTACATATACTCTACTGGTATTGTCTGGAACACACTCCCTTTATCTATTTTCCTATCTTCCTTTGAGTTGTATACTTTCAAGCGTCGTGTGACTGGACATGTCGGCCTCAAATGATCTGGATAGTAATTTTCCAACTCCGGTGGAAATTGGAATCCTCCAGCCTTTACCAACCTATCTATTTATATATTAATTTATAAATAGAAAGATTCACCTTTCAGTAGAGTCCGTCACAAAGTTCAAATGACTAAAAGTCACTCAACCGGTTTGTATCGTCCCTGTAAGATTCCCTCTCTCACTTCCCATGCTTACTCTATAGATGCTGCTGTAGAAGGTCCTTGTTCGTTCCATTAAATTAGAGATATTTCTCATGGTTCTTTTTATAAACAACGCTATATATATATATATTATATATATATATATATATATATATATATATATATATATATATATATATATATATTATATATATATATATATATATATATTAAAAATGCTACTGTATTCATTTTTTGCAATCCAATTTTAATTAAAGTAAAGCTTAAAAGAAGCAACTCTGTGTACAATATATATATATATATATATATATATATATATATATATATATATATATATATATATATATATATATATATATATATATATATATATATATATATATATATATATATATATAATATATATATATATATATATATATATATATATATATATATATATATATATATATATATGTTACTGTTTCTTCAAGTCTTCCTAAAGAACGTACCCCGTCTTCGGCGAGGAGACGTTTCTAGCGCTTCGAGACCGCTAATTGGTCTAACTTGCGGATGCTCTTCTCTGATTTCCCGTGGAATGATTTTTGTTTTCTTAGGAAGAGTCTTTTGAAATGTGAAAACTGCGTAACCGAGGTGATTATCTCTAAAATGGAAGCATACATTCAATATTTCTTCCCCTTCTACAAAACCTAACAAATTTTGGCTTAATTCTGTTTGTTCTCGTTCTTTTCGATTCAAAAATGCTGCCTTATGGGATTGCCATTGTCTTCAAAGCTAAAGAAACTCATGCAAAATGATATCTCATCACAGAACTTTGCAAAGTCAATCCTCCACAGCAACAGAAACTTATTTCTTAGTATGAAATGCAATGATCACTTCATTAATAATCTTTTCTCCTTCAATCCCACATTCTTTGAGAATCTCCCTGTTATCTCCTACAACTTGTCCTTCAGTTTTCCTTTTTCATCCAATATTAAACTCGCTTGTCTGTTTAAGCCTAGACTCTTCTCTGTTCACTATTATCTCATTATTCGCTCATTTGCTATCACTATTACATCGGTTTTCTCTTGCTCTTTAAATTACATTGATGTATTCAGTTTCCTGTAGATTTTCGATTCCTGATCTTTTCTGTCACATCATTCGTACATTCCAACATGTTTTCTCTATTCTCGCTTATGAATATCCTTTTAATTAATAGAGCTGTTCAGGTACAGGGCAAAAGAGAGAAATGGTGGGAGCACACTGCCGTGCCTCACTTCAGTTTTCACTTCTAACTGCTTCTCGCTTCCTACTCTTTTTTTTTCTTACACAAGCTCTTCACAGCTATTTTCATTTTCTCCAACATGTTGTACAATTGGTGCAATCTTTTTATCCTATTGAATGCTTTTCCTATAGGTCTATGAAAACAGCACATGACTTCTTGTTCCATTCTGTTTTCCTTTGTCAGCATCTTCATGTAAAATATCAAGTCTTCCGTACTTTTTCTTAAAATAAAACCGTGTTGTCATTCCAATATTATCTTAGCCTTCATCCTTAAACTTCTCTTCGAGTTCCTCTTGTACACTTTACTTGCTTCTAATTAACAACACTATTCCTTTAAAATTTCTACCCAATTACTATATCATTTATTCTGTATTAGACGCATTACTGCTCTACTTTTTTCCATTCTGCTGATATTTTTCTTTTTTCTCACTCTTTGTTGAATGTCATTGTTAGCCAATTGGTTACTCTCTCCTTGTCTTATTCCACTGAGTCCTGCACACTTCATGTTTAATAATTTAAATGCTTCTCTCACCTTATCTATCTCAATTACTCCGATTTCTTCCTGATCTTGTCTTTTTCCCAAGGGTGCCTCTTCTATCTCTTCCCTCTCCAGCTCCTCTTCCACATTTAGTTACCTGTCTTCATTTTTTTACAATTTCCCTTGCTCTTTATTTTCACTGCATTCTTAATTTATCTCCTTATTCCACCATCTCGTCTTGATCTTTCTCGTATTTCTTTTGTAATACTTCACTAGAAACCCAATCTACTCCCTTTCTAAAAGATTCCAAGCTTTCGTCCACCCTTTATTGTTCTTCTTTCCTTTTTCATATTCTTGTGTAATTCTTTAATTTGACTCCCTTGCAACCTCCTATTCTTTCAGCATATATAGATATATATATATATATATATATATATATATATATATATATATATATATATATATATATATATATATATATATATATATATATATATATATATATATATATATATATTATATATATATTATATTATTATTTATTATATATATATATATATATATATATATAATATATATATATATATATATATATATATATATATATATATATATATATATATATATATATATATATATATATATATATATATATATATATATATATATATATATATATATATATATCATTCTTAGTCTCTTCTCCAATTACAAAGGTGTATGAACGAATATTGGAGAAGACACTAAGAATGATAGTAGAAACAAAAGTTAGGAGAGAAGCAGTATGGATATAGGAAAAAATAAAAGTACTGTGGATTTGATTTTTGCTCTGAGACAGACGGTAGAAAATTTAGGTGTTATGATAAGAAAGCATACATAGCATTTATCGACCTGAAAAAGTCTTTTGTCTCGGTGTCGAGGGAGAAGCTGGGGAGAGTGTTGAGAGAACAATATCATATAAGTGCAAAAGTGAGGAAAGCTATTGAGAGTACATATGAAAATTAAGAGTGTAATTTTAGAACAAGCTATGAAATTAAAAGATAGTTTAAAGTAAAAACAGGAGTAAAACAGGGCAGTGTTCTGTTCCCAGTCCTATTTATAGCTTATCTAGATTTTGTAATAAAGAAGGTAAGGGATGAAGTGCAAGTCCTGGATAGAGATATTTTGGCTAATGCAGATGATTTGGCATGTTGGAAACAAGACCGAGAGAGATTAAGAGAGGTGATAGTGGGCTTTTGCTGAAAAGTTGAGAGAGGCATTTCTGAGAATAAATGTAGAGAAGACAAGAACTGTTAATAGTTAGTAGAGAGGAGGTAAGAGAGGAATTTATGTTGGAGGTAGATGGTGAGGAGGTGAGGCTAGTGGAGAGGTGTGAATATTTGGGGGGAATATTCACAAATGAGAGTGGAATACCAATAGGATGGAGAAATACAGAAGAGTGGTGAGGGCGTTGTATCCGATTTTGGCTGACATGAGGATGCATTTAGAGGTTAAAAAGATAATTTTTGAAAGTATTCTGACCCCAGTTCTTTTTACATGGAGCAGAGACCTGCAGTACAAACAACAAGAGAAGAAAGTAGAATTCAAGCAGAAGATATGAGAGTATTACGATTGATGGTATTAAGATCCAAGAGAGAGAGAGGTTAAGAAATGTAAGAAGTAGAGAAAATATAGGAATAAAGTCAATCATCAACAAGATGGATGCAGCAAGACTGAGATGATTGGGATACGTGTGGAGGATGCTGGAGGGGAGAGTGGCTAGAGACAGGTGGGAGTGGTCGCCGAGGGAGAGATGACCGACAGGAAGACCCAGGAAGAGATTG
>SEYY01018846.1:7500-22500 GCA_009176605.1 Armadillidium nasatum | reverse complement strand
ATTACCTTATAATTTTTTTTTGTTTAGTTTTTTGTTTATTTTTATTTTTATTTTTATTTTTTAATTATATTTTCTAATTATTTTTTTATTTATATTTTATTTTTTTATTTTTCTGATTTTTATCCTGAAGATTATTTTTTCTTTTTTATATTTAAATTTTTTCTACTTCTTCGCCCATAAACTCGTTGTATCACCAGATTCGATATTACTCTTTCGATTATATCGTATGAATTATTAATTTACCTCTTATATTTATACCTATGTCTTCGATTATATCGTATACATTATTCCTTTATCAATTTTTTTTCTACTTTTTTATTTTTTTTTTATTTTACTTTTATTTTTTTAATTATATTTTCTAATTATTTTTTTATTCATATTTTATTTTTTTTATTTTTTTTCCTGATTTTTATCCTGAAGTTTCTTATTTCTTTTTTATATTTTAATTTCTTATTTTTCTTTTTTCTTTTTTATTATTTTTATTTTTTTCTTATTTTTATAATTTTTTGTTTTATATTTTAATTTTTTAAATTTATATGAATGTTTTATACCCTAACGCTGTTAAACACTTAAACATGCATGAGAGCTGGCATATACATACCCATACATATCCATATCCGTATATACATTCAAACACCCATGTGCCACGTAGAATGAAATACCAAAAATTCATAAACCAAAGGGGAAAAGTAAATGTATTTTCATTCATTACATATGTACTAACAACATAATAATTCAGAAATAAATTTTAACACTAAATATACATAATCTTATTTAAAATACGAAATGTAAATATTGTGACGTCATAAAATTTCTTTATTACACTGCACTCGAGTAATTATTGCGATGAATACTGTTCTTCAGGACTCTCCAGTCGCATACCTAATTCACTGATAAAGTATTAAGAGACATTCTTTTCTAAAAGCCTCATTTTTTCCTTGTCCAAATATTACACTAGACTTAACCATTATGCTCAATTTCATATATGCACACCCACCATATATTTTTCAAAATTTCTTTGATTGGAGCACCTTTAAATGCTGAATATCGGGATAGGTCGATCTTTAAATTGTTCATGACTGACTACGTATCCAAGTCCCGGTTCACATTAGTATATTAGTGGTTCTTAAAAATTTTCCTCCATAGTTGATATATATATATATATATATATATATATATATATATATATATATATATATATATATATATATATATATATATATATATATATATATATATATATATATATATATATATATATATATATATATATATTAAAGTTCACATCTCACGGGCATTGCCCTATTCTAGGAGAGGAACTTCTCTAGGTAATATATACCTAGGATCCCCAAGTGAGATCAAACCGGTGCCCTCAAGCACGTGAGTAAATCACTCTACCGTTGAGCCACGGTAGACATATAATATATATATATATATATATATATATATATATATATATATATATATATATATATATATATATATATATATATATATATATATATATATATATATATATATATATATATATATGGGACCTAGTTATCTCTGGGCTGACCAATATATGGTCCAGGAGGTCGCTACACTTTGTTGTAGCGCAGGGGAATCGATCAAGAGGCTGGGTGTTTTCTAAGTTCCCTTGTGGAATGCCGACTGGTAGTCGTGTGGTAGCCACCACTTCTCTTCAAGCCCGCGGACCGTCCGTAGCCTTGGATGGAAGGCTACTTCAAAGGAGGAACCACAGTCGAGGGGAAATAGTCTGCCAAACTTCCGCTGCTGTGGGAACAGCTGCTTCTTGCCTCTGCTTTGGACGGCGGCTGCTTCTTCTTCGGCTTCTTGGGGAAAGTGAATGTAACAATATTTGCTAACGACCTTTTGAAATTATCTCTAAATGGAAAGGATCAATTAACAAATGATTGATTTTTTCACTTTATTGGTTTCTTCATTTTTAACAAAAATTGCTTACAAAGTCATTATTATAAAAGTTCTACAAATTAATATTGAAATAACATACAAAATTTTATTTATTTTAATTCTAAAGTATTATTTAATAATATATTTTTATAGTACAAAAAAAGATACATTAAAATCGAAATTTTTGAACAATAACATTTTTTTATTACAAATTTAATTTAATATTTTATAAAAGAAATATATTTTACATTTAAAAATAATATTTTAAAATGGTTTTCCCTTCGAGGTTTTATTTTCGGAAAAAGTAGTTTACGCTGGAACAGAGCAAAAACGCGAACAGCGTACAATAAGAATTTGTTTACAAAAGTAGTTTTACAATTAAGACGGACTTATATATAATATACATTACATTTTACATGTTTTACTTTTTAAATTAATATTTTATAAATAACTATATATATATATATATATATATATATATATATATATATATATATATATATATATATATATATATATATATATATATATATATATATATATATATATATATATATATATATATATATATATATATATATATATATATATATATATATATATATATATATATATATATATATATATATATATATATATATATATATATATATATATATATATATATATATATATATATATAATATATATATATATATATATATATATATATATATATATATATATATATATATATATATATATATATATATATATATATATATATATATATATATATATATATATATATATATATAATATAAATTTTTCATGAAGAGAAATTAAAAGCAGAATGTTAACATTGCTATAATCTAACTGAACTAGATTTTTTTTTATATGAACAGAGTTTTATTCAAAATACTTGAAGAGGATTTTGAAATCATCAAATTCTAAGGGAATCAAATAGCTCCAAAGGAATCTCAATAACCTCCACTTGCTCTCAGTTGGAGTGTCACTCATTCATTTGTAATATAAGCTCGCTCTCTCTCTCTCTCTCTCTCTCTCTCTCTTATATATATATATATATATATATATATATATATATATATATATATATATATATATATATATATATATATATATATATATATATATATATATATATATATATATATATATATATATATATATATATATATATATATATATATATATATATATATATATATATATATATATATATATATATATATATATATATATATATATATATATATATATATATATATATATATATATATATATATATATATATATATATATATATATATATATATATATATATATATATATATATATATATATATATATATATATATATATATATATATATATATATATATATATATATATATATATATATATATATATATATATTAGGATATCGCAGATTTTTTGATTTAGCTACAATTCTGTAAATCCAACTATATTCATATGATTTTTCTTGGGTTATTTCTTGTGTGCTCTGCCAACAAAGTTTGTTTCATTTTTAACTACTAAATTAAGAGTTTTGAGGGGTTTAGCCTGCCAAAAGGGCTTTTTTAATTAATTGGCTGAAGTTAAGAGGTTTCTTCCTATTGACCCATCAAATAAGATATTATATAGTTTTTTCGCAACCCAAAAAGAGATATATTTAGCATTTTTTAATACATAATTCATTCAAATTTGAGGTTTTTAGTATCTTTTCGTGCATAATTCTGGCAACTTTGTGATTTTTCAGCAATTATTTCGGTTCCAAACCCATCACTCATCACCTTCCTTCTTGACTAACTATTAAGAGGTGGAGTTTACATTTGAAATTTTCTGGTGAGGTATTCTGGAAATTCAGAGCTTCCAAAGTTAGGAAAGGAGAACGAAGCCTTATTAGATTCTTCCCAATCAACAGGGTGGTTCTTGATAACCTTAGGTACTGAAACATTCGTAATTCATTGGCTGATATCCCAAATCCTTCAGGAACAACCAATTATCAATCTTTGAAAACATGACGACACCATTTTCACACAATCCTTAACTTATAGAATCAACCCGCAAACTTGAATCTTCATTATGTTGCTTCTTCTCAGACGATATGAATTTTCAACACTTTATTTCTCACAGCAATCTCAATGGATTTCTTTATTCAAGACACCAATAATTGACTATTTTCTTCTTCAAAAACTTTATATAGCTTACTCCATCACTCAGTATTCTTTCAATCTTACGCAATTGGAATATTTCTTTAAAAAAAAAAAAAAAAAAAATAAATTAACATTAGAATGATTCAAACTAGCGACATCATACTTTCAAATCCATGACGTTACCTTCAGACTACGAAGAATTCTGTAGTAAAGTGTAAAGTAACTATTTTAATTAATGTACAACAATTTTGCAAATTTTAAAAATTTCATTTCGCCTACATTTTGTTATTTATATTTTATCTTAATTGCATTTCTTTTTAATTCTTTTTCTTTATTGCATTTTTTCATTTTTATTCCAAGCTAATCCCGATTTCTTCACAACCTACAACTAAATAGTAATTCATTATTTTCCTTTTCTACTCTTGCTCTTATCTTTTTCATCATACACTAAAATACACGTATACAAATAAATGCATACGCATAAGCTACCACACACACATTCACTCACGCACACACACGTATTCCCTGACTCGCGCATCATGTTTTATGTTTTATTAATTTTTTATTTACTTTTTTTATTTATGTTGTGAATTTTTATTCTTATTTAGTTGTGTTATTATTTTTATTTATTATTTATTTGTTTTATTACTATTAAATTCCTTTTCATTTTTATTTAATTTTTCTATTTAATTTTTGATTTCTTTAAAATTTTTATTGTTTTTCTTTTTCATTAGTAATTTTTTACAATAATTTCATATTTTTTACCTTTATTTTATTCATTAAATCAGGTAAGACATATGATCATTTACAAAATATCTCTGACACACACAAACAAAAATTCACACACAGAAGTACGCATATATAATTATACACAAACACCCAACTCAACATTCAATACCTTTCCGTTTTATAGTTCCCAAATTTTTATTTTCACATCTAAACTTTTCGAACATCATAGATACATTTTAGCCTTTTCCCTTTTATAAGCCACATATTTTTCCTTTTTGAACTTCATAAACTTTTCATTTTCAAGCACACAAACCCTTTCCATTTTTCGAACAAACTTTTCATTTTCAAGCACATAAACCCTTTCCATTTTTCGAACAAACTTTTTATTTTCAAGTACACAAACCGTTTTCATTTTTCAAACAAACTTTTCATTTTCAAGCACACAAACTCTTTCCAATTTTCGAAAAAACTTTTCATTTTCAAGCACACAAACCCTTTCCATTTTTCAAACAAACTTTTCATTTTCAAACACAAAATCCCTTTCCATTTTACGAACAAACCTTTCATTTTGAAGGACACAAACCCTTTCCATTTTACGAACCCTTCTTTGTCAATGAATTGGATTCGTTCACAAAAGATATTCATTTGAAGATCTCAAAACTTAAAAGTATGATCCAAAATCTCAATGAAAAATAAAAATTTTAATAAAAAATTCAAAATAATTTAAAATAAAATACAAAAACACAAAAAATATCGAAAAAAGAAAAAAAATCAGCAATTGCTGATTTTTTTTCTTCTTTCAATATTTTTTTGTTTTTGTTTTTATTTTAAATTATTTTGAATTTTTTATTAAATTTTTATTTTTCACTTTATTTTCTGTTGCTAATGTTTACTACTTTCTCCTGGAAACTTAACATTGTGAGCTTAAAGATTTTTTTTTTGGTAGCGTTTGCATGTATGATATTTGGATTTTTAAAAAGAAAATTAAGTAGGAAATTGAAGGTGTTGGCGGAGTTTTAATTTAAAAAGAACTTGTAAATTTTCTATACCTTTAACTTGTGGTTTAGTTTTAACAGGAGTCTCATGAAGAATTGTTAACATAGATACTCAACTATTTTATAATTTGTAAAATTATCTGGTTATTTTACTATACACACACGTACATACATACATATAAGCATATATATATATACATATATATATATATATATATAGTATATATATATATATATACAGTATATATATATATATATATATATTATATATACTATATATATATATATATATATATATATATATATATATATATATATATATATATATATATACATATATATATATATATATATATATATATATATATATATATATATATATATATATATATATATATATATATATATATATATATATATATATATATATACAGATATTATAATATATATATATATATATATATATATATATATATATATATATATATATATATATATATATATATATATATATATATATATATATATATATATATATATATATTATATATATATATATATATATATATATATATATATATATATATATATATATATATATATATATATATATATATATATATATATATATATATATATATATATATATATATATATATATATATATATATATATATATATATATATATATATATATATATATAAATAATTAAACATGATTACAAATTTCAATATATTGATTTAATTATTTTATCATTGACTTTTTAATTAGAAATGCGCATAATATAAGCATTTATGAATATTTATATCTATGATGTTATTTTCATTGGACTTTATACATTGTATTCAAATTATTTGGAAAAAACAGAGATAGATAAAGTAAATAAAAGCTGTGGTAAAAAAAAAATGAATTTAAGTTACTCTTATATATAGAAATATATTTTAATACATAATAATGTGGTTTCAATTCCTTAACGATTTTAAAGTCAAATTTTGTTTGCAAAAAAAAAAAAAAAAAAAAAAAAAAAAAAAAAAAGAAAAAAAAAAATTAAGCATAAAATAGATCAGTGATAAAAAAGAAATTTAAACATAAAATTGATCAATGATTAAAAAAAAAAAAAAAAAATAAGTGTAAAATAGATCAATAATATTACATAATATTAGAAATACATGTTACAATCAATTAGTTCTGCATACTCTCGACATCGACATTTGAATTTCGGTTTAATATAATTTAATTCGCTAATGTTAATATTTTATTTTAGTGTAATTGATTTGCTTTGTCTTTCTAAAGAAAGATCAAATCGGCATATAAGATATTTGATTCGGTTATAATACCGTAGATACTTCACTCCATCCCTAGACTTATAATAGTAGTAACTGAGTTTCTACTCTTTTTGAAAAAAATAGTTTTAGAAAAACTTATCGACATTCAACTTAAAAACTAATATAAATTTCCTCTAAAATAGAGCTACATAAACTATATATATATATATATATATATATATATATATATATATATATATATATATATATATATATATATATATATATATATATATATATATATATATATTATATATATATATATATATATATATATATATATATATATATATATATATATATATATATATATATATATATATATATATAGAGAGAGAGAGAGAGAGAGAGAGAGAGAGAGAGAGAGAGAGAGAGAGAGAGTCACTAATATTTCAGATAAGCTCGTTATGAAGTGAAAATATTAGTAATCGATAACATTGCCTCCAAATTTCGCTTTGAGTTCTGAAGATCGTTTCAAATGGGATGGACTTTGTATTGAAAATAAGTAAAAAACAATATCACCTATTAAGAAAAACAAAGTATAAAGAATTATTGAGAGCTAATTTCATGCATACTTTATTTTTTTTTTTAAGATAAATCACTCACAGGTCATGCTTACTTTTAATGTTATATGGTCAAAGAATTACTGAGGTTGGTTTACTAATTGTCTAGATATATTTAGACTGTGGTTTACTTTATGTAGAGGGTTGTATACTTATATATTATTGATGGCACTTTTAAATCTGGGAATGTAGTATTTCATTCCTTGCACCCAACAAATGGCTAATGTGTTTGTAAGAATTCTCCTCATCACTGATATTTTTGTTTCGCCTTCGGTAGGAAAATGCCAAAGGCCTACATAAAGCAACAAAATTTAGGGAAAGTTACTTCCAAACTCAGATCAAAGTCAGACATGACACGATACACTGGGTCTGAAGGGGAGCATCCATTTTCAAGACTTTTTTTTATTATTTGAGCTATTGAGCTGAAATTTACATTGTAAATGCATTTTTTAAATTAATTAACATTCGATTTCTGACGTTTTCTGAGTTTCTAACGGTTTAGCATTATAGGGGGTCAAAATTCAAAAAGAAATTAAATAAAAGTGGTAAAATAGTGGTCAGAATGATCCAAAAACTCCCCTGTACATTCTTAGCCCCAATTTCTACAATATTAAAAGAGAACATTTGGGAATATTACGGATAGTGTTTGATTATAGCAAATTTTTTTTGAAAAAAAAATTGAAAATATATACCCTTCGGAGAAAAAAATTTCTTAAAAAAATTCCTGTATTGAATGTTTTTGAAAATTGGATATTGTTTAGAGGAGGTATGGATCTAAAATTTTATTTGACACTTTAAAAACTAATTGTTTGTTCGAGATACACAAAATTTGGAAAATTTGAAATTTTCGTCGAAAATTCGGCCATTTTCGATAGCTGTATCTCGAATCAGACAAATAGGTTTTAAATTAAATAAAGTTTTAATCTGTCCCTCCTCTAATAAAGTTAAAAAAAAAGAACAAAATTTTTTAAAATTGGAAAAAAAAAATTTCGACACCTGGTCAAGTAAGGGATATAACCTGTTTTCTGTTATGATCAAAACTCAGTAAAATTTTTGTAGCCAATAGATTTTGGGAATATACACACCTAACAGACAAAAAAATTTTTTTAGGCGTCCTCAAGTAGATTTAAACTTACCTAAATTTAAAAATTTCTACTAAACTTTAAGTCGCTCGTAAAAACGTTAGGAATGGAGTTTTTTCGTCGGGAAAAAGCTATATATACTGAAATTTTCAGGAGAATCGGATGAAATTTTTTTTTTTTTTCAGAATGGATCCTTCCCTTCTGAATTGAAAAAATTGAAGATGGGTGGGTCCTTAAAATTTAGGCGAAGACTACCTTTATAATTGAATACATCCCATAAATCTTCAATCCGAATGGGTAACAGAGTAGAGATTTTGAGAAAAAGCTACTTGCACATGTTCTATTTAAGATAGGAAATATGAAACTAAGTAGTTCAGTAGAGTAAAAAAAATTTTTTTTAATATCTAAGGAACAATTAGAGTACAGCAATGGCACATCTGTCAAACATAGTGTGTTAAAACGAAAGAGTTTTATTAGTTGTTAAAGCCCTAGACTCATTTTTTTTCATTGGAAAATGCATGAGGTTATGCAAATTACTACCAATGTGTGAAGATGTTCTATATGTGTTTCAACACATCTAACCTCTTATAAAAATTAAGTAAAATATCAATGAAATTTTTCATGAAAGAGGACGAGAAATGAATATCTCACGAATATAAAAAAAATCATATTCTTTAGCTGCTTTTATTCGAAGTTGTTGAAGTGTTATGGACGTATGGAGGAATATGGTTTAAGTTGAATATAAAATAGAGGATGAATATCCAGGGAATTAAAAAACTATATTTTCTCACATCCCAATAATAAATACGCGAAGAATATTTCTATGCCGCCCTCATAGCATAAGTAATTTGTCGTTGGATGAGATGCTTTCCAAAATGAAAGGAGTATGAACAATAGAGTTGCCGGCATTTAAGTGAATAATATAATTGATAAAGTGCAAGATAAATGGTCATTGATTGAAAAATTGGAAAAGGTGGGAGATACGGCATGGCTTACAAATCTAAAGGATGAACGTTGACTTTAAATAAATTAAGAATAGATGCTATAGATCGACCAAATAGGAAATAAGAAAGAATATAGAGAGGAGGGTAGATACCGAATGTAGAAAATTTTATAATCAAAACTTTGTGCCAGACTCTATATAAAAGTTTCGATATATCCAACGTTACAGCAAAAGTATTCACCGAAAATGCAAAAAAAAGCAAGTCAAGAGTTAATAAGAACAGAAAGAAAATTAATAAGTAAACGTTCCTAATGGACGCTATACTGGTGATACGAAACATAATTAAGGGGTTTAGGGTTCTTCTCCCATTTTCCTATTTTGGACAGATTCGAAAACAATGGAAAGAATCGAGGTTAAAAATTTTGAAAAGAGTTAGAGAATAAAGAGGAATATTAATTCAGTAAAGGTTGAATGAGCTTGCTCTTTCATTAGAAGAGAAAAAGTGGTTAATTTTTAGAGATTAGATTAGCTTAACAAAACTGAGTGCAAGTTTGAAAGAACATATTTTGAAAACCAAGATTAATATAGCGTCAGAACCAAGCTCCTTCTTAGTGTCAATCTTTTGAAGAAATTAAAATATAAAACGAATTTGAGGAAAATAAAGAAGACGGAAAAGCTCTCATATTGAAATGAAGGTAAAGATTTAAGTAAGAGTTCAAGTTTATAAGATGGTACGATAGCAGTACTGACTTCTGAAAATTAAAAAAAAGAATTGAACAAACTGGAATTGGTGGAAGAAAATTTCGTGAATAATCTAGCAAGAAGGTTTGTGGATATTTAGAGACTCCTGACTGGAGTTTTCATGTTTTATCGCTAGGTTCTGAGATTACAACAAATCCAGATATCCTGTTTTCTCTCTCTCTCTCTCAGTAAGTTAAAAAACTATTAAAACTAGCCATTTATTTTCGATTCGTAATATTTAACTTCGTTTCTCATTTTTTTTTCAAAGAAAAAAGAATTAAACAAACTGGAATTGGTGGAGGAAAATTTCGTGAATAATCTAACAAGAAGGTTAGTGGATATTTAGAGATTCCTGACTGGAGTTTTCATGTTTTATCGCTAGATTCTGAGATTACAACAAATCCAGATATCCTGTTTTCTCTCTCTCTCTCTCGTTCGAGAGAGAGAGAGAGAGAGAGAGAGAGAGAGAGAGAGAGAGAGAGAGAGAGAGATAAATATATTCCATTCAGCGTTAGTCTTCAGTGTTCGTTGCTATATAGTTATCAAAGTTTCAAATAATCAATTAGTATTAAGTTTATTCTTGGATAATGCACTCATCATTTTTGTTTAAACAAAAGAGTTAGGGATTTTCACAATTCTGGAATATTCCTAAACGTTTTTAAAATTACCTATACGGTATGATATTTCTATTTTAATTAAAGTTAAATATAGATCTATAACTTGACAAATATCGTAAAGTGCAATATTTATTCTAAAATATTCTTAGAGGCTAAAAAAGAATAAATTTATAATCCTTTCAAACCGTGAGAAACTACAGTTTTCTCATTACAGAAACACAATATTTTTTACTTAACATCATAATCATCCATGTTAATATTTTTATCTACTTAAACATTAGAGCATAAGCCTCTAAGAAATCTGTTAAATGAACATCTAAGAGAGTTTGCAGAAGATAAAGTTACATTCTGTACATTCTGAAAACGTAAAAGCCTCTTACTACTTACTATGGACTGAACTTGTGTTCTTAAGCTGAAAACCATATATTTGCGTACACAAGCAAAACATTTGAAAAATTCAAAATTTTATATCAGGTAAATTTTTTGATGCTAATTTTACAAATATAAAACGAGGAAAACAAATTTGAAGATAGAAATGCATAGCATACAAACATTTATCTACAAGCGCTCAGCTCCCCGTATCTTCCGATCCGCGAATAGTGTGGTTAAGAAATAGAGAATTTCACCTTTGTGGACCGCATATTACAAATGTACACCGCATTCTATAGTATAATCAAGTTTTTTCTAACTTGGTTGTAAAATCTTAGCAAGAGATGTGACTCTTTAGGCGCGGGGTCACATTAAACTTATATATATATAATATATATATATATATATATATATATATATATATATATATATATATATATATATATATATATATATATATATATATATATATATATATATATATATATATATATATATATATTGTAAAGCGAAAATACTGCTTTCTCAGAATAAATTGCAGTTTTTCGTTCAATTTTAATACAGATTCGGGAGATAAGTCACAATCATAATGAATTTTCACTTTTGTAAACAATGCACTTGCACGAACGGGTATAAAGTTAATAATAATAATAATAATAATAATAATAATAATAATAATAATAATAATAATAATAATAATAATAATAATAATAATAATATATAATAATTATAATTATTATTATTATTATTATTATTATTATTATTATTATTATTATTATTATTATTATTATTATTATTATTATTATTATTATTATTTATCTATTATTATATAATGGGTAAAATTTCTGAATCTTTCATTTTCATTCGAATATCAATGTTAATTTTTTCATCATTATGAAAGTCATTATTGTTGATATCAATTATTATTATTATTATTATTATTATTATTATTATTATTATTATTAGCTTGAAGACTTTGACTTGATTGCATAAAAAAGTAATTGAACTTTAAATCAAATGTTGTTCCCAATACATTTTTTATTTGATAATGATGATAATCATAAAAATGGAATTCTAATAATGAGTAATAACGAAAATAATATTATTATTGTTATATTATTTATTATTATTATTATTTTTATTATTATTATTATTATTATTATTATTATTATTATTATTATTATTATTATTATTATAATATTGCATTTGTTGATGTTATTATTATTATTATTATTATTATTATTATTCTTATTAATATTTATTATAATTATTATTATTTTAATTAATATTTTTATTATTTTTATTGGAATTATTACTATTTTTAGGATTACTATTTTTTATACAATTGTTATTTTTTTATAATAATAATAATAATAATAATAATAATAATAATAATAATAATAATAATAATAATAATAATAATAATAATAATAATAATAATAATAATAATAAACCGAATGAAAAATTTCCAGTGTACTTTTGCAAGAGACACCTTTAAAAGGAGATTTCTCTCAAACAGATATTTCAATGAAGTAGAGCTAATCTTTTAAAGAAATTTCCCTTCTGAATGAACCTCCTTCCTCTAAAGCAGTGAAAAATAGGTGTTATGCACGAAGGCCTGCAGAAAAGAGTAGAATTATTAAGTTTTAGGAAATTTGGAATGATAAGATATATAAATTAAGTGCTTATTAGATTTATGAGAATTTTAAAGTGTTTTATATTTAAAACTAATGTATAGTCATTATAGAATACCTATAAATCTAATAAATTATCCTTATCTTTTATTTCGCCAACAAAATGTATATATCGTATTGTAAATTGTAATTGGTTTGAATATTGTTTTAATTAGGGATGGAGAGAAGTATCGGTATCGGTATCGGCAGTATCGGCATCGGTATCGGGAAATTTTTTGGACAAGAGTAAAGTATCGGTATCGGTAGTAGTATCGGTAAGTATTGGCATATTTTTAGGTATCAGTATCGGGTATCGGTATCGGTATCGGTAAAAATTTTGGTATCGCTCCATCACTAGTTTTAATTATGTGTATTTTTGTTTTGAAACTTTAACCAGTCCTCTCTTCTCCTTAACTCTTTTAAAATAATTTACTTCTTATTTTGGGTTATATTTATTTCTTCATATTTTTTTCCTTACTTAGGTGATCAACACCACAATTACATCCAATTACTTGTTCTCCACCTTAAAATAATAGAATCTTTCTTCTATTTTTAAAATTTTATCTTATTTCAATGCTTCCAACACACTACGTATTGAAGGAAATCATTAATTTGGACAATAATTTGGTTTTGTTATATATTGCCTTAAATTGAAGTTTACTGGAAGCTGAGCACTTCCAGATATATATATATATATATATTAATATATATATATATATATATATATATATATATATATATATATATATATATATATATATATTATATAATATATATATATATATATATATATATATATATATATTATAATATATAATATATATATATATATATATATATATATATATATATATATATATATATATATATATATATTATATATATATATATATATATATATATATATATATATATATATATATATATATATATATATATATATATATATATATATTATATATATATATATATATATATATATATATATATATATATATATATATATAATATATATATATATATATATATATATATATATATATATATATATATATATATATATATATATATATATATATATATATATATATATATATATATATATATATATATATATATATATATATATATATATATATATATATATATATATATATATATATATATATATATATATATATATATATATTAGGATCTGTAAAAAAAAATTTTCACAGACCATGGTGTTCACGGACGTCAGGATGATGTTGTAACATTATATAACAAATTATTTGGTTGTGCGACCCCTTCCTACAATTCGCACAAAATCTCCCCCGCCCTGAAAAATTAGAAAAATACTATATATATATATATATATATATATTTATATATATATATATATATATATATATATATATATATATATATATATATATATATATATATATATATATATATATATATATTTATATATATATATATATATATATATATATTATATATATATATATATTATATATATATATATATATATATATATATATATATATATATATATATATATATATATATATATATAATATATAATATATATATATATATATATATATATATATATATATATATATATATATATATATATATATATATATATATATATATATATATATATATATATATTATATATATATATATATATATATATATATATATATATATATATATATATATATTATATATATATATATATATATATATATATATATATATATATATATTATATAATATATATATATATATATATATATATATATATATAATATATATATATATATATATATATATATATATATATATATATATATATATATATATATATATATATATATATATATATATATATAATATATATA
>SEYY01018846.1:0-2500 GCA_009176605.1 Armadillidium nasatum | reverse complement strand
AATTCTCTCCAATCTCTTTCTGCCCGTCGAAATGTTGCGTCACTCTCTCTCTACTATCGCTATTACAATGGACACTGCTCTTCTGAACTCTCTCGTCGCATACCTCCTCCATTAAGAAGGGTTCGTGCGACTCGTCTTTCTACACAGTCTCATCCTTTCTCTGTCCAACTCTCTGACCCCAGACTTAACCTCTATTCTCAATCTTACATTTGCTCTACTGGTAAAGTCTGGAACACACTTCCTTCATCTATTTTCCCAACTACCTATGACTTAAGCACCTTTAAACGCGTGTATCAGGTCATGTCGGCCTTTAATTTGACCATGTTTCCGACTTTCCTCCAACTCCTCGGAACGGTGGTAGGGCCTCTGGCCTTTGCCCACCAGAGGAGAAAAAAAAAAAATAAAAAATAAAATATAAATATAAATATAATATATATATATATTATATATATATATATATATATATATATATATATATATATATATATATATATATATAATATATATATTTATATATATACTATATACTCTAAAAAACTGAATAAACTCAATATTAATTCTCCATCAAACTGCTCTCCAAATGAAGTGTTGTTTAACTACTCTTCATATGTCCTGTCAGACCGTGAAAAGTTCCTACTCTCCTTAGGACTTAACTTCGGTATTCCAATCTACAAAACTCCATACTTTAAATTCTTTCTAAGTTTCGAGAAGATTGCCAATTTACTTAAGAACCTTCCCATATACCAAGGACAATTTTCCGAAGTACTTCGAGAACTACGAAACATTTCACATAAGTATTTTTATGGTAAAAAAAAGAAATATTTTCATCCGTTCTTCACAAAACAAGACCTCTCCATTTTGAAATCTCTGTCAAACAATAAAGATCTTATTATCTGCCGTCCTGACAAGGGAAGAGGTGTAGTTCTCCTTGATAAGGCAGATTACTTAAACAAAATGAATCAAATTTATATATATATATATATATATTATATATATATATATATATTATATAATATATATAATATATATAATATATATATATATATATATATATATTAATATATATATATCTTTTTGATCGGTTGAACCTACTACACACACGTTTCATTTTCCCTTTGGATTTATACAATGAAAAAAGACTATAAAAAGGCATTTCTACTCACTTATTTCAGATGTCATCAAATCGTATTCGCGATACAAATCTTATTAAGGAAAAATATAACTATTATTATGGCAATGTAACAAAAAGCAAGTGTTTAAAAAATTTTTTTTTTTACTTTTATATATATATATATTTATTATATATTATATATTATATATATATATATATATATATATATATATATATATATATTATATATATATATATATATATATTTTTTATATATACAAAACGTCAACATTTTTCACTAATGTTTACAAAAAAAATTTATTCATTAACAGTAACATGTCGAGGTCTCTCAAACAGTTTGTAATTAAGAATAAATTGCTAATTTTTTTAAACTTTTTCTGTTAATAATTATCAAAGTTACATACATTCAACCGCATAACCATTAGATAATTTCTTAATTAAACAAGGTTTTAATATCTTTAAAGAGTTATTTTGGTTAGAGAGACTGTGGTGAGTTATTCAACAATTCAAATTAGTTTCAAATGAATTTCTATTTATAAGTAAGAACACGTAAAAGTTTTCTACATTTTTATTCCAAGAAGGCTTAAAATAAACCATTTACTATTATTATTCTTTCCTTTTTAGAATTTCTGTTCATTTAAATTACGGGAATTCGGTTCATTTTTTTACAATTAGCGCTGTTCATTTTTAATAGATAAATACACAAATGTTTTCACTATCATTTTGTTAATTAAAAGAGTAGGGAAAAGTTGCATCAATATTGATTAATATTACATTACTTTAAAAATATGAAAATAATACGAATCCTTCATTTTTTGCTCATTGTAAATATTTATTTGGTATTTTAAACTAACATCATAAGAATAAAACTTATTATAAGTTAAATTATTTGCATTACATTAAATTTACTTCTAATTATTTGCAATTTTATATTCTAATAATGCCTGTTAATGTATTATCATAAAATGTTAACCTTATGTAAACAAATTAATTTCATTAATAAGAAAACGTCGCACAATTTATTCCCCAAGTAAAAGTCAATATCCTGCGTTTATGCGATGTTCAGCCAAAAAAAAAGAAAAAAAAAAAAAAAAAAAGAGGCTATGAAAAAGACGCAGAATTACCACACCAAAATTACTAGCCAAATTTGATCCATAAATTGCTGTTACAAAGAAAAATAAAAAATCTCATTTTCATAAAATATAAGTAAATCCTTTTTTTTTCCTTTTTTTTTTTTTTTGTAGATAAAAAAGTGTATCACTTAAAATATATAAATAACCTAATAAAAAAATAGAGGCGAAAAGTCCCTACGCTTGTCAGAGGCTGATTTTGCTCACATATAACACAGATAATTTTGTATAGCCTTTT
>SEYY01018845.1:95000-96258 GCA_009176605.1 Armadillidium nasatum | reverse complement strand
ATATATATATATATATATTATATATATATATATATATATATATATATATATAATATATATATATATATATGATATATAATATATATATATATAATATATTATATATATATATATATATATAATATATATATTATATATATATATATATATATATATATATATATATATATATATAGATAGATAGATAGATAGATAGATAGATAGATAGATAGAAGAAAATCGAGAACATAAAAACCAATAAAATAAAAAAATTAAAATAATTAAAAACATACTTTAATTGTTCTTAATAAGATAAATATATCTGACAGTAATTATAATTACACTCCCCCTTTTAATATTCCCCCAATTTCCGTGGGGAAAGAAAAATTATTGTTATTATTCTACTTTTCTTGAACTATAATTAAAAATTTATATTCGAGTCTATCACAATAATATTGCCAATAAACTAATATATTCTTCTGTATAATATTTTCGTAAGAAAGAAAAATTTTGTGTATTCTATTATTCAGGTTTTTATTAAGAGAGAGAGAGAGAGAGAGAGAGAGAGAGAGAGAGAGAGAGAGAGAGAGAGAGAGAGAGAGAGAGAGAGAGAGAGAGAGAGAGAGAGAGAGAGAGAGAGAGAGAGAGAGAGAGAGAGAGAGAAAGAGCAGAAGAGAAGGAGGGAGAGAGAAAGAGAACGGAAATATGAGGAAGAAAAGAAAAAAAAGAAAGATTGGAGCTTATATAATTAAATTATCTTAAAAATAAAATAATGAGATAAATAATTAGGAAAAAACAATTTTTCAAATATTAACATTTTGTTAATATATAAATGATTAAAGATCAACGTAATTATAATTTGTAAATTTTTTTATTTATTTTTTTTTTTATAAAAGTTCACATCTCACGGGCGTAGCCCTATTCTAGGAAAGGAACCTTCGAGGTAGTGAATTCCTAGGATCTCCAAGTGAGGTTGAACAGGCACCCTCAAGAACGTGAGTCAATTACTCTACCGTTTGAGTCACGGTAGACACTAATGCCTGACTGATGATGGTGCAGGGTACTCTGAAAGTATTTCAAAAAAGATTGATAAAAATTATGTAAAAAGAGTTTTTTTTATATACGAGTATAAAATGTAAATTTGATGGCATTTAAAAGTAAGTATTTTTCTTTGTGAATGAGTATTTGTGTGTGTGTATGAGTGTGTGTGCGTGCGTGTATATGTGTGTATATGTTAAGGTCTACACTGTTTATTTGAATTTAAAAGTTTTTTTTTCTT
>SEYY01018845.1:82500-90000 GCA_009176605.1 Armadillidium nasatum | reverse complement strand
TATTATTTATATTATTATTATTATTATTATTATTAAAATATATTAATTATTATTATTATTATTATTTTATTTTATTATTTTTTTAATTTTTTTTCTTGATGAATAAAACTTTTATTATTATTATTATTATTATTATTATTATTATTATTATTATTATTATTATTATTATTATTATTATTATTATTATTACTATTAGTATTATTCAATTTTTAAACATTGTTGCACACTCATCTAATTAGCAAACCTCAACCAAATGATGGTCAGTTTTCAGTGTCAATACAAGCTTGTTTAGATGAGAAAATGGGTGATGCTAAAGTAAGTTACAAAGATTTAACAAGTCGTGATCAAGCGGGAATAATTTTCAGTCGAATATCAAGTGTAAAGGTTCATAGGAAATATGTTACGTGTGAAGAATCATCAGGTCTAGATTTGATTTGAAAATATATCAAGAGTACCCTTTAGATGTGAAGATTCATTAGACTTAGTGATCAGTAGTAAATATTCATCAAAGCTAAGTCGAATGAGAAGATTCATCTGGTGTAGGTTAAACGTAAAAATCTTCAGGCTAAAAGAAAGTATGAAGATTCATATGGCCTAGACCAGGTATGAAAACCAATCAGACCTGGGTAATGTGTTAATAGGCCTAGATCAAGTGCAAAAATTCATAAAATCCTAGATTAGATGTGAAGAATGAAGAGACATAGGCCACTTGCGAAGATTTATCAGATCTAAATTAGATATGAATATTCTGCAGGTCTAGGTCGGTCAAATGCGAAGATTTATCAAACCCTGGACATGCGAAGATTCATGAATCTTAGGTCACGTTTAAATCTTCAAGTGCACTAGATTACCTGTGAAAGTTCATCAAGTCTAGATTAAAATTGAAAACAAATCATATCTTGAACAGAAATAATTATTCATGTCGCCGATTTCAGGGTGTAAAAATTCATGTGGTGTAAGTCAGATGTGAAAATTCCTCAGATTTTATGCTTGCAAATTTATCAACTTTTAGTAAAGTGTTGGAGAATCACCTGGACTAGTTCATGTGTGAAGATTCAACAGGCATATTTCATGTGTGAACATTTATCAAGTCTTGACAAAATGTGAAGAAATCACCAGGACTACTTCATGTATGAAGATGCAACAGGCAGAAATTTCTTGTGTGAAGATTAATCAAGTCTTGATGAAATGTGAAAAAAATCACCAGGACTAGTTCATCTGACACATTTAATATTTGAAGATTTATTAAACGTTGATAAAATGGGAAGAAATCACCAGGACTAGTTCATTTATGAAGATTTAGATCATTTTAAAGTATATAGATCTTCTTTTTCAAGCTTTAAAAATTATGCTCAAATTATAATCAGAATTTTATCACACCACTCACACCCTCAACACCTCACGAATAGTACCATTAATGCTTACTAATTATTGGAATTAAAATATATTGTATAACTGCATGGCTTATGAATTGCGTGGCGAAGGTCTGATGTTCGATTCCCAGTTGGAAACTCTCTAGAAAAGTCCCCTCCTAGATATGGGGGAAATGTCAATAGGGTATGATATAATATATATAGATATATATATATATATATATATATATATATATATATATATATATATATATATATATATATATATATATATATATATATATATATATATTAATTTTATTTTTTCCTTCTTTGAATCAATTTTCAAAATTGTTTCTTTTCTTTTCTAAATTATGAAAACTTTTAACTTGTTTTCATTTGATGAATTTTGGCAAGATCAATATTTTAATAAAAATATATTTAATATTTTATATTAATTTTAAAAAAAAAAAAATATTTATTTATAAATTATATGTATATATATATATATATATATATATATATATATATATATATATATATATATATATATATATATATATATATATATATATATATATATATATATATATATATAAATTTTTTTTTTTTTTTCATTTTTCAAAATTATTCGTACGAACAAGAACGAAAAAACAAATACAAAATATATAAATAAATAAAATAAATAAAATAAAAGACTCATTTAGTTGAACCCTGCTTCAACTTTTATATTCAAAAACCATTTCATTAACTTAAAATATTATTTCATAACTACGCCCACCTTCTAGAATTTTGTACATACACATTAGTGGGGCCAGTGATATTGATAGAAAGGTAACAGTTGAAAAATTTTTTATTTTGTTTTTACTTTAGATTAACGTCGTAAATAACTTCATTTTCTTCTTTTAATCCCTTAAACTTTTTTTGAAGTTTTCTTCATAAGTATCCTTAAGAAAATTTATTGGAAGGTGATTATTTTATTTATTTATTATTTTTAGGTGTCCCCGACGTATATATCCACTAATGTTTGAGAGCGAACAATTCCGAAATCAAACTGTTCGAAACGGTGTTTAGTAGACAGACTTCTAAAAATCACTTAAAAACAACTTGTGCATTTAATTTATTTTAGAGGATAGAGGATATATGTGTTATATAATATATATATATATATATATATATAAGTAATATATATATATTATTATATATATATATATATATATATATATATATATATATATATATATATATATATATATATATATATATATATATATATATATATATATATATATATATATATATATATATATATTATTCATGATATTTTAGATTAAAACGCATTTTATTTTTTATTTTAATTGAAAAAATATCCAAAAAGAAATTTTTTTCAATAAAAATACATTTTCCGGCAAGTTTTTTGACCCATTGCTTTTTTTTTTTTTTTTTTTAAATAATTGTGTCATTGTTTTGGTTACCAAGGTAAGTTTTTAGTTTTTTTGCTTGATTTTTTGTTTTATTTCTTATTTTTTATATTACATGAACTGCTGTCGTCAGGTACGACGCATGAATATAAGGAGGAAAAAGAAGGAGAAGAAGAAGAACAATAAGAGAACGAAGAAAGAAAAATGAAAACAAGCAAGAAGAACAAAAAGAAGGAGAAGAAAAAAGAAGGAACATGAAGAAAGAAGAAAAAAAAAGAAGAGAAGAAAGAAAAAGAAGAAGAAGAAGAAGAAGAAGAAGAAGAAGAAGAAGAAGAAGAAGAAGAAGAAGAAGAAGAAGAAGAAGAAGAAAAGAAGAAGAAGAAAGGAATGGCAACCTTCACAATATCTATTCTGGAAGTTAGAAATATTTTATAAAGAATGCTTAAGAAGTATATTGAAAAGAAAACTATTTTTAGAGCAGCTTAAAAATAATAATCGAGATTTATTTTAAAATATGAATTTTGGACTTAAAATATCGTCATTTTCTAAAACATAAAATTAAATGAAATTCAATTAAATTATTTTTAAAAAATCTCTGGCGGAACAACAAATTTTTCAGACGAAATACTTTCGACTTAAATGAAAATTCAAAATTAATATTAAGAATATAAAATTTAAAAATATGAGTTTGGATTAGACGACAGGGTTCGATCATGCGAGGAGAGTCAAAAGCTAAGGCGACAGGTCTAGCAACCCGGTCCTATAATAATTATTGCCACAGACTAAGTACATAGACAATGTTATTGCTTACTGCTTGCGACAACTTCAGGACCAGCATGGGAAACTATAGCTCCGAGAAGCATAATTTTCTGGAGAGCTCTTTTAGAAAACGTGTAGAAGTTTGATTTAGAAGGTGCTAGTCCCACTGAAATGGCAAAGCCCTACCTGGGAGTTTAAATAAAACTCAAGGACTAGCACTGAAACCAACGAGCCGAAACATATCATATTTCAGAGCACTCTAGGAGAGGGACTTTAAGAGCAGATAACGAATATGCTGGTCCCTCTGGCAGGGTGAAAACCCTTCCTGGGAAAAAATAAAGATGAAGAAGAAGATATTTATATTTCTTGGCACAAGTCCCTTTGGGAAGGCAAATTTTGAATTTCCCCTTATATATTTGAGGAAAATTTGTATTTCATATATATATATATATATATATAATATATATATATATATATATATATATATATATATATATATATATATATATAATATATATATAAATACTTCTTTTTTTAAAAGTACCAAAAATTTTATTTTTTAAGTTTCACTGATATTAAACTTATTAACACGTTTTCCCCAATATGATTTTCATTTTACCCTCATTTTTTTTAGTTTTTATTCTCAAGCAGAAATTTGACACACAAAGTAAACTTGAATCTTTTCCTTCTTATATTAAATTTGTTAAGTTTTGAAAATGGAGCATATGAATTTCGGTAGTTTATTTATATATATCTTTAGATACAGTTATTTTTACTTTGTAATTCGTAAATCTGGTCACAATATTTTAAAATAATAATCACTGCTCCTCAGTCTAAAGCTTCCGTGCTCTTGGTGTTGGGTCTTGCAGCTTTCAGACCTCTCTCTTCTTCTTCCTTTCAAAGAAGGGTTGTAATCACGGTTTCTTTTCCATTAGAGAACTCGTACTCCATGCACTCACGAACCACACTTAAATACAGTGCAAGAAAGAAGGTTGATATAAAGCTCTTGAGAATATTCTAACCAAAGGCATCATTTTAGATAAAGGGGAAAATTTATTCAAGAAAGATCCAGAGTTAAATTAATATAATAAAGTCAGTCTAATACTAATATTAAAAATAATAATAATAATAACAATAATATTAATAATAAAAATAATAATTATTGTTATAATTATTGTGAAGTTAAATAAAACTAATAATAATAATAATAATAATAATAATAATAATAATAATAATAATAATAATAATAATAATAATAATAATAATAATAATAATAATAATATACTTTTAAACTCATTAATTTTTATTTAAATTTTGTTGAGGCTAGAACCGATTAATAAGAAAGGCAGGAACATAGATAAAAAGATATAGATATATATATATATATATATATATATATATATATATATATATATATATATATAGATATATATATATATATATATATATAGATAGATAGATAGATAGATAGATAGATAGATAGATAGATAGAGATAAAGATGAAGATAAATAAAAAGGAGAGAGAGAGGGAGAGAGAGAGAGAGAGAGAGAGAGAGAGAGAGAGAGAGAGAGAGAGATAGAAATCCTTAATTAAATAGAAATAGATAACAAAAATAATAAAAGAAAAAATTCTAAAAGCCGAATAGAAATAAAAAGGAAAACTATTTTTAAATCATCTAAGCTCTAACAACATTTTTATCTAACAAGCAAATACTAACAAAAGATATATATATATATATATATATATATATATATATATATATATATATATATATATATATATATATATATATATATATTATATATATATATATATATATATATATATATATATATATATATATATATATATATATATATATATATATATATATATATATATATATATATATATATATATATATATATATATATATATATATATAGTATATATTCCTCCTTCAACCCCTCTAACTCAATTATGCGTATAATTAGAATTTCTTCTAAAGATGTCATTTCTGCTCTCTCTGAGCTTAATACTAAGAAGGCGTACGGTCCTGATGGTATTCCTCCTGTGGTTCTCAAAACTTGTGCTTCCGAGCTTGCACCCTGCCTCGGTAAACTATTTCGTCTTTGTCTATCTACTTCAACCTTCCCTTCTTGCTGGAAACGTGCGCTCATTCAGCCTGTACCGAAGAAGGGGCAAATTGGGGCAGAGAAAACATGGTTGTTTTCAATGCCTCAAAAACTCAATTCCTTCATCTCTGCACTCGACACAATCTTCCACACAACTATATCTTCTTCGAAAACACACAACTCAAGCCTTCATCTGTTCATAATATTCTTGGTGTTTCTTTTTCTCGTGATCTTTCTTGGAAAGATCACATTACTTCTCTTTCTAAACAAGCTTCTAAGAGGTTGGGTGTTCTGAGGCGCCTTAGAATTACTTCACGACACCCCAGTTGCTTGCTCTGTATAGGGGTGTTGTTCGCCCCTGTATGGAGTATGCTTCGCACATCTGGGTGGTTCCACACATACAGCTCTCTAGAGAAGGTGGAGTCAAGGGCATTCGTCTCATCAACTCTCCTGCTCTTACTAACTCTCTTCAATCTCTTTCTGCCCGTCGAATTGTTGCGTCACTCTCTCTTTACTATCGCTATTACAACGGACACTGATTTTCTGAACTCTCTCGTCGCATACCTTCTTCATTGAGAAGAGTTCGTGCGACACGCCTTTCCAACATTCTAATCCTTTCTCTGTCGAACTCTCGACCCCAGACTTAACCGCTATGCTCAGTCTTACATATATTCTACTGGTAAAGTCTGGAACACACTCCCTTCATCTGTTTTCCCAACTTTCCTTGACTTGCACACTTTCAAAGCCGTGTATCTGGACACGTCGGCCACCATCGACCATGATAATAGATCTTTCCCAACTCGGTGGAATTAGGTAGGACCTCAAGGCTTTGCCCACCGGAGGAAACATAAAAAAAAATATATATATATCTTTTCGACGGATAGAGTTATTCTACCCTTTTATGTTTTGAAAGACGTCCACCGAAACAGCAAATACTTGGCTCTAGGAGGGAAACACTGGAACAACTAATCTCAGACCTTTCTCGTGTTTCCAATTGTGACAGTGAAAACATGGTCGTTTCCAGTGCCTCAAAAACTCAGTTTCTCAATCTCTTACTCAGCATAATCTTTCTTACTATGATATCTCGAAAATACTCAAACCTTATCTTTTCTAAACATTCGTGGTTATATATATATATATATATATATATATATATATATAATATATATATTTTTTTATTTATATTATTTTTTTTTTTTTTTTTTAATAACAAACTTCTAATAGTTGATGTTTTCAGGCACCCTTAATTAGTTGCCTTTAAAAGGTATATAATCGATCCCAAGAGGGTAATCAACTCTCTAATCGGCGCGCTCCAGCACGTAAGGTCTCTATCACCCTACCGTTTCGCATATTTATTATATATATATATATATATAATATATATATATATATATATATATATATATATATCATATATATATTAATTTATATATAAATATATATATATATATATATATATATATATATACTTATATTATAATATATTATATTATTATATTTATATTAATATATTAATATATTATTATATTAAATAATTTATTTTATAAAATATTTCTCCATCTTTAATCGTAATTATTTCACAAATACATCTTAATAATTTTCAATAAATTTAAATATTTTTTAAATATTATATATATATATATATTATATATATATATATATATATATATATATATATTATATATATATATATATATATATATATATATATATATATATATATCATAATAATATTATAATATATATATATATATATTAAAAAAATTATTCGAGGAAGATTTAATTAATACGATAATATAATATCGCGGATGCCGGAGATTATTCCATCAGTATACTGATTACTCGTTTAATAC
>SEYY01018845.1:50000-52500 GCA_009176605.1 Armadillidium nasatum | reverse complement strand
GGCTTTATTTTTGTGCTGCTTGAAGCATAAAAGGCAAATGGCCTCATTAATTTCGCTCATCCTCTCAAGCATATGCAAACTACTATTCCAGCGTGTTTGAATATCTTGCATGACAGAAAGTGGACGAACATTTAATCTTGTTTGTATTTTCTTCAGCTCATTTTGGGCTACAACGGAGTGATTGAAATGCGTAGCAATTAACCTACATTTGGTTATTAAATCGGATACACATTTTTGACTCATAATGGAATTTTTAACTACTATCTGAGTTTGGTGTGCAAAGCAATCTACATTTTTCACTCTTGCCAGAGAAAGTGCTTTTTTTTATATTTGTGCCCGAATCCCTGACTACCGCAGTGCACTTCATTTAATGAAATCTTCCATTTTGTCAGCATCTTTTCAAATACAGTTTCAAGATAGTCGCCTGTATGGCGCTCAGAAAGAGGTTCTGCATTCAATACAAAGTTTTGCCTTTGAAAGTTTTTATCGATTGCATGATACGTAATTTTTTACTATCCGCGCATGCGGATGCGGTTGCGGATATCCAATTGCGGATATCCGCGGATGCGGATATTGGAAAAATGATGCGGATATCCGCAGTTGCGGATGCGGATATCCGGTCCACCTCTAATTATTATTATTATTATTTCATTTTTATTTTGATCATTATTATTATTATTATTATTATTATTATTACATTGTTATATAAAAATAATACCTGTCAATGTTATTTTTTTGTTTTGTTTTTATACAACATTTATTAAACCGAGTGAAGTAAAATTCAGAAAAATGAAGGATATTTTTTATTTTTTTTTTCCTCTTTTGGACAAAAGCCGGAAGCCTACCAAGTTACCACCAGAGTTAGGGAGCAATATAGAAATTGGGTCAATTTAAAAGGCCGACATGTCCCGATACACGGCGTTCGAAGGTGTGTAAGTCATAGGAAGTTGAAAAAAATAGATGAAGGAAGTGTGTTACAGACTTTAAAAAAAAAAAAAAATCTTTATAAAAATAAATAGAAAAATAATTAAATAATAATTATTTAATCTTTTATATCAAATTGGATAATAAACACTTCACAACTAAGGTGGTTTCTTTTCACTCACACACTTCACCCCTTCCTTCTATGAACTTTGAGCAAATCTGACAAATAAAATATATATTTATAAAACATATAAAATAAAATAAAACATTTATTTAAAAACTAATGAATAAAATAAATCTTTTTCTGAATTGACTTGAATATTCAAAAAACATTTTAGACAAGAATTTATCAGGAGAGAACAAGCTAAGCTCTCTGAGAACATTAAATCAAGCGAACAAAAATCATTCAAAAGATTTGACAAAAAATTTCAATAAATTTTAAAAGTTTGAACATTGAACATGCTTATAAAATGAAATTGAAACATTCTTTTTGAACATTGATTTGGATTATCTTTTCGTAACCTAGAGTGTATATATATATATATATATATATATATATATATATATATATATATTATATATATATATATATATATATATATATATATATATATATATATAAATATATATAATATATATATATATATAAGAGACTGGGTGGTGGACAGAAGAGGTAAAACGAGTTGTTGGAGAGAAAAATAGAACATTTAGGAGATGGATGAAGGTGAGGACTCGGGAAACTAGGGTAGATTATATTGAATGGAGTTATTTGGGCGAGGCTATTAAGAGAGCTGCAGAAGAAGAGTCATGGAAAAGAATTGGTGAAGAACTTCGACAGGACATAGCTGGAACTAAAAAGTTTATATATAATACTGCAAAAAAAGGCATAGAGGACAGAACTCAACTGCAGCTCACTAGATAAAAGATAACGATGGTGGTTTAAAAACGGAACCAAAAGATATGAAACGTAGATGGAGGAGTACTCCTCCGAATTCTATAACTAGGGTTCGTATTATGGGAGAGATGGAGAGCGGAGTGTGGTGGAGCAGCAGTCACAGGATAAGCAAGACCAGAAATCACTGTAGGAGGTAGATATTGCTATTAGTGGAATGGAAAATGGAAAAATCACTGACTTGGACGGGCTACCTGCAGAAATATTCATGGAAGGGAGAAATATAGAGAGGAGACAGTCCCGGGAGTTGGGAAAAAGGCAATGATTTGCCCAATATAGGAGTGAATGTTCGAATTTTTTTATTATTATTATTATTATTATTATTATTATTATTATTATTTTTATTATTATAATATATATTATTATTATTATTATTATTATTATTATTATTATTATTATTATTATTATTATTATTATTTTTATTAGCGTTGTAATATTTTTTACATGATATGTTACTTCCACTCACTGGAAGAACCCTTTTCATGGAGGGGGCAAAATTAAAAAATAAAAGAAAACCCACCCAGCCTAACGCAGATCCCTCAGGTGGGCGCAGATAGAGAGTTTAAAGAGAGGTAGGTTAAGATAAGGCAAGAAATACAGAAGAAGGTTGAGAGTTTCACAGAA
>SEYY01018845.1:42500-45000 GCA_009176605.1 Armadillidium nasatum | reverse complement strand
TATATATATATATATATATATATATATATATATATATATATATATATAAGACTCGCAGGTGCAGTTTGCATGGCTAACCAAAATAAATAGTTTTGAAGCACCTATTAACAAAAATTGAGCAACGCTTTATCCAATTTCAATAGAGTGTTTTTTTTTTTGTTTTTTTTTATTTATTTTTTTTCTTTTAAATTAACAAATGGGAAAAATAATGTAAATTGTTTTTTTTGTCTATTGATGGCAGAAAAATTTGTTTTTTTTGGGTTATTTTCTAAGAATTGACAGTTTTTTTTTTTTTTTTTTTTTTTTTTCGAAGAATTGACAGTTTTCTCTTTGTTTGTTTTTTTTGTTTTCGAAGAATTGACAGTTTTCTATTATTATTGTGAAATTATGATAATAAAAATATTAAAAGTGTTTCAAGATTGTTTGGGACATTTTAAATTGTTGAAGAATATTCATTCTTGAATTTTCTTCTTGAATTATATCTCATCTTAAATTCTTTTTGATCTTCAATACTTTTGTTATTAAATTACTTTTATTCTTGAAGTATTTTCAGTTTTGAAGTTTTCTTTTGAATTAGATTACAGCTTTAAATTTTTTTTGTTTTTAAATTTATTTTTATTCCTGAATTATTTTTTTCCTTTAATTATTTTCTGTTGTTTAATTATTATATTCTTGAATAATATTTGATCTTGAATTATTTTTATTCTAAAATTATACTTGATTTTGAATTATTTTGTTGTAGAATTAGCTTTTTGAAATATTTTTTCATTCTATTACATTGTTGAATTATATTTTTATTTTTAAATATATTCTTGATTTATATTATTTTTTTTAAAAAATTGTTCTTGATATTTTCATTGCAATATAGGTTTTATATTCTCTTGACATATTTCTTCTTGAAATTTGACTCTAATTATAAATAATTATTCCCTTATTGTTCTTGAACTATTGTCTGACTTTGTCTATTTGAACAAGTTATTTTTACTTTTATTTACATTTAAATTTTTTTTGTAGGAAATAACGTTAATAATATGTTTTCCGTCTAGATGAAGAAACTAAAATAAAATAAATTTTTTACAAATATATTAAAACTCTAATAAAATAGGTAAATCTTGTGTATACTCAATGCGGAGACTGACCAAATTGAATAAAAACCATAAATAAAAATGAAAATTATTAAAATTACCCTTTTACATAAATTTGTTTACGGTGCTTGGTTCAGTACCTCCTGCTTCTTATGAGATGGACAAGCATACAAAATTTAATTAAAAAAATGATAAGAAACGAAAATTATATATATATATCTGGCAGCGTCGTTCGTTTGGCAGCTGTCTTTCTTACAATACGTGTGAAAGCCATGAAAATTGTCTCAAGTTCTGCGACAATGTTACTTTGAAAATATCTGAGTCTATTTTATTATTTTGAATTCATATTATTTGTTTTCAGGTTTCATTTATTTGAGCAACTTCATCCCAAATGAAAAAATATTATTTACGTCATTTTCTACTAAACTAACGAAAGCAAATTTAAACTAAACAAAATGTAAATGTTATTCAAACAGGCAAGTGTCATATTTCCTCCTATTAATTTAGCTAACATTTTTTCCTTAACTAATCAAAACTTAATGAGGCAATTACCGAATTTATACAATGTTGTTTTTAAAATAAAACAACCTTGAACTTGATTGGTTGCTTAATGAAATGACGTCATTCAGTTTTTTCAAAAAAAGAAATTGAACCAATTAAAACGTCAAATTTAAAATAGAGTTGCCAGTTTGCAATAAAGAAGTGACACCTCTTTTTGTAAATAGAATAATCACTTCGTAACAAAGACGTTGCAACTCTTTTGAATAAAATAGAGTTGCCACTTCATAATAAACCGTGACAGCAAAATTTGTTTTTTTAAATTAATATATTAAAACATTTCTTTGCTAAATTCCTTCGCAAAACCTTTTAAAAAAGGAATGCCAATCCAGACATCTGAAAGAATAATTATACCTCATTACCTCATTATAATTACTCATTATTTCCCAAAAAAATAATCATATCTCATTATAATTACTCATTATTTCCCAAAATATCTTCATTATTATTTCTTATTATTTCATTTATCTCTAATTTTGATTTCGATTACAATTTATTTTAATATCAAAATAAATTTTTAATTCTCCTTATAATTTTATTATTTTCATCCATATTAATCATAATTATAATTATTATTGTTATTATTATTATCGTTATTATTAGTATTATTATTTTTATTATTATTATTATTATTATTATTATTATTATTATTATTATTATTATTACTATTATCATTATTATTTTACATATTTATCTAATAATAACCACAATATAATCTGTATTTATCTAATAAAATCAATAATTTTCTCTATCTATATATCTAATACTATAACTATTTATTTATCTACCATTTTACCGATATCTTTATCTAATAATATCCATCATTATATCTATATAATTAACAATAATATCTACCA
>SEYY01018845.1:7500-12500 GCA_009176605.1 Armadillidium nasatum | reverse complement strand
TTTATTATTATTATTATTATTATTATTATTATTATTATTATTATTATTATTATTATATTATTGTTATTATTATTATTATTATTATTATTATTATTATTATTATTATTATTATTATTATTATTATTATTATTATTATTATTATTATTATTATTATTATTATTATTATTATCATTATTATTATTATTATTAAAATTGATCATAGAGACAATAAGAGTGAACAGAACCACAAAAACACCTAAGTTTTTGTTAGAAATATGAGGTAAAACCTAAGTGAAGAAAGGTGGTGTTCAACAAAGTATGAATTAAAATAAAAACAGCGAGTCCTGAAAAACCTAATGAAAAAAAAGAATAACAAAGAATCAGATAATATCATGTCACTATATGAAGAAGGATTGATTAAGGGGTCAACCCTATAGACACTATTTATTTATATTTTTGAAACTGCTTTTCCAGGAGTGTGTTTGTGTTCGAAATTATCTTTCAAAAAAAAAATGTAATGGAGAGTGTTGCTATGGAATGTTGTTGCTACGTATGGAGTGTTTAAAGGCTGTTTAAATAACTGTAAGAGAAGGAGTGAGATTTTAATAGACGTCCTTAAATCGTTGAAGTAAAAATACAAATGAAATGTATATAAAATGCATGTGAAATAAAAGCATCTTTTTTCTTATCTTTTTTTTTTTTTTAAATTGTCTTTAAACAAAGGTCGCAAGAAAAAATTCTCTTTAGTTGCCTACATTGAAAGATTTAGATCTACAACTTAAAATCTACATTGAACAGTTTGAGTTTTGATTATGCACATCCAGATCTTTACCACTAAAAAAGGGTTTCTTGTCAGCAGCTACGAGGGGCTGGGAACCCCTTAGCTGTTTACAATGTCTTCCAACAGAATTTCTACAAAAGGAAACTGTGAGAGGTTGTATAAGTTTAACTATTATTACTCTCTTTCTACCTATCTCTCCCTCTCTCTCTCTCTCTCTCTTTCTCTCTCTCTCTCTCTCTCTCTCTCTCTCTCTCTCTCTCTCTTTTTTTGTCATTAGTTCTTCTTTTTATTTTTATTTTTTCATTTTTTTTCTAATTTCAAAGTTAATCCTATTAAGGGCAAAATATTTTTTTGCAACATTCTTTTCATTTATTTTTTATTTATTTTTATTTTTTTTTTTTTTTTTTTTTTTTTTTTTTTTTTTTTTTTTTTTTTTTTTTTTTTTTTTTTTTTTTTTTTTTTTTTTTTTTTTTTTTTTTTTTTTTTTTTTTAATAAACATGTATTAAATAATTTATATTTCTCTATATATATTCAATATATATATATATATATATATATATATATATATATATATATATATATATATATATATATATATATATATATATATATATATATATATATATATATATATATATATATATATATATATATATATATATATATATATATATATATATATATATATATATATATATATATATATATATATATATATATATATATATATATATATATATATATATATATATATATATATATATATATATATATATATATATATATATATATATATATATATATATATATATATATATATATATATATATATATATATATATATATATATATATATATATCAGGGGTGCCTCGTGACCTGGTTGCAAGTTTGTGCAACCACCATTATATACAACTAGCTAGTGTACAACTGTAATTAATTACTTAATTTATTAATTTATTTATTTTGTTAATTAATTATGAAACTTTTAAGAAATTAAATTGCATCTTATTGGAATAACACTCCAATGAAGCATTATATAATATAACAAAAAAAAAAAAACAACAAAAAAAGTCACAATTTTGATTAGTTATTCAAAACCAATAAAATGTTTGTAAATTTTGCAAACTATGATTTAATGTCAACGGACGAGAGAAGTGTGTATGCACAATCCGAGCGCTGGCCGTTTTATATATACACAATCTTGGGACCTTTATTAAACCAGGGGTAATTAAATATATTAACTTTGTAAAGTTGGTAATTCTAATATCTGTCATGAAAAGAAAAGAAAAAAAGAAATTTTTTGTCTTAATAAAACCAATTTTTTTTTTTTTTTTTTTTTTTGAGCTTTACCTTTTTCCTTATTTAGATTTAACAATTTGTTATATCTAAAAAACTATTTTGACTTAACCTAACCTTAATTTTAAAGGCAAATGTACGCTAACGGCCAGAAAAATAGGCCTCACCTAAGCATACTCTGTTAATGCAATATGTAAATAAATAATTACTAAACCTTTACATCGAAATAAAATAAAAATAAAAGAATTTAAAAAATCAAATTCACATTTTTCTTTACTTATTATCAGATAACATTACCAACTATACCGTTATAATTTTTTTTTATTGCTCCCTAGAATACCAAAGGCCTCAATTTTGTTTGCAAGCGAAATGCAAACATTATTTTTCAGCGAACGAGCATTTTGAAAGAAATTTTTGGAAAAGTATACATATTTCAATTTTTTGTGTTTCACAGTTTAAAGTAATAATAATACTAATACTAATAATAATAATAATAATAATAATAATAATAATAATAATAATAATAATAATAATAATTATTATTATTATTATTTTTATTATTATTATTATTATTATTATTATTATTATTATTATTATTATTATTATTATTATTATTATTATTATTATATTATTGTTATTATTAGCAGTTTAAATTTCCCTTCCAATTTTCAAAAAAAAATTGTTCTCATTGCTGACCGGTTTCGTCCGCCAACTTCGGACTTCATCAGAGCTTGGATTCTTGAAGATGAATTATTTATTTTAAGATCTAGCCAAAGTTTAATTAAGATTATAAATTTTAAAAAATTATTAATAAATAGATATTTAGTTTTTGAGCTTCACATGAGGAGCGCAGAATTTAAAATGATAGGGGGAAACGCTGATATGTTCCATCTGTCAATCAATCAGTCGCGTAACCAGTAAATGTCGACGTAGTGTCAAACTCGGGTAAGTAAACTGGCAGACGATGGTGAGTAACTAAAGGGTATTAGACGTCTTCTTGAAGAAATTTGGAGGATTTCATAATTAATTTTGCTGTGTAGTAATCTTGAAGGTTGGAGGAAGTTTGTTATCATTAAAAGAATTTTAGAAGTTCTTCAGTTATATTTTAAGAATTTTAACCAGCTATATAATATATATATATATATATATATATATATATATATATATATATATATATATATATATATATATATATATATATATATATATATATATATATATATATATATATATATATATATATATATATATATATATATATATATATATATATATATATATATATATATATATATATATATATATATATATATATATATATATATATATATATATATATATATATATATATATAGGTTGGTAACCTCTATTTGTCTACATTAGAAAACTCAAAGTACATTTTTCTGCAAAAAAAAAAAAAAAAAAAAAAAAAAAAAAAAAAAAATTTTAGACAATTTTTCACAGACATTTCTAAAATTATTTCTTAAGAAACAAAGACTAATGATAGTCTTTCTACTTTTCTACTTTTTTCCTATTTTCTTTTTTTTTTTATTTATTTCTTATTATTCTTTTCCTTTTCTATGATAAATCTTCATTTTTTTCCCCCTTTTTCTAAATGTTACTTTTTTTTTTAAATCTTCTCTCTTCACTTTGACGTTTCACTTAAGTTGAAAAGCGATCTTCATAAGAGTTGAAAGATATTCTATGTGAAGATATTTTATGATAGTAGCTGTCATTGTCTCAGATAAAGAAAAATTCAACATATGAAGATATATATATATATATATATATATATATATTATATATATATATATATATATATATATATATATATATATATATATATTATATATATATATATATATATATATATATATATATATATATATATATATATATATTATATATATATATATATATGTGTGTGTGTGTGTGTGTGTGTGTGTGTGATCCCTCCATTTAACCTTTTAAGTTTATAAAAAAAAAAGACTCCAAGAGTATTAAATGGAAAACGAATGCTTGATTTGTTTTCAAAGAAGATACCATAGTTGTGTAGATGGTAATCCGAGTAGAAAGATGGAAAAACTGAGCTTTTGGGACTTGAAAAACAATCATATATTCTCCGCCCTAATAAGAAATTTAAGATAGATCAGAGGTTAGCTGCTCCAAGGCTACCTTCATAGCACCAATAAATTGCTGTAGAGTGAGATGTCTTTAAAAATGAAAGGAATAATGAAGGATGGAGTCGCCGGCATATAAGTAGATAGATGATGATGTTATAGAGAGAAAGTTTTAATAAAAAGTAGAAACAGAGTTGAGGATAGGAGAGATTCCACAGGAATTTCACTATTAATAGATTTAGAAGATGATTGGTCGTAGTCCACAACATCTACTGTAGAAAGACTGACCAATAAATTAGAAAGGCCACAGAAAGATGGATAGATATCTGAAGAGAAAAGTTTAGAAATAAAAGCTTTGTGCCAGACTCTGTTGAAGGCTTTATATATACATAAGGTAAACTATTTCATCGAAATGCTGACGAGCAGAGGAACAAGAGCCAAAGAGAAAAGAAAGAAGACCACCAGTAGAGAGTTTTTTACGAAAGTCATATAGGCAATCGAAGACATGATTAGAATAATAGAATTGTTTCCGAGTCTTCCTGTCAATGATAGATCCGAAAATTTAAGAGTATACAGAGGTTAATGAGAATGAACGATAGTTAGAGGGTTGAGAGTGGTTCAGTTTTTTTAGCACAGGCTGAATGAGCCAAATAATTCAGCTGGAAGGAGATGTCGAAATGGAAAGACAAATATGAAATAGTTTACTAAGGCAAGGTGTGTGCTCTGAAGTACAAGGTTTAGGAACTACAAAGGAGATGACATCTGTGCCATAAGCCTTCTTAGCATTAAGCCCAGAGAGAGCTGAAATAACGTCTTTTAAGG
>SEYY01018844.1:40000-42500 GCA_009176605.1 Armadillidium nasatum | reverse complement strand
TCGGTGTTAATTCATGATTAAAGGTTTTTTTTTTTTTTTTTTTTTTTTTTAATTTTTATAATTATTTTAACTTTCAAAACACATCGTAAGATAATAATCATTAATATACCATTAAAGTAAATAAGATAATAATCGTAAGATAATAATCATTAATATACCATTAAAGCAAAACTATTTTGTAAAGGTATTTTCCAAACAAAAAAATATATTATCTTTGAAAGTTAATATTTTTGATAAGATATCTGAATTATATTAAAATAACTCTCCTTATTTTCAGTGTCCTGATTGTTACTTTTAGAACATAAGGATGCGAGAGGAGGCGGTGTGGAAGGGTTTACTGATTACTAGGAAAGACATTTTGTCGTCTATTTAAAAAAAAAAAATAAATAAATAAAAATAAAAAAATATTCCAGGTTTTCTATTCATATTTTTCAACTTTTTTCATTTATTATTTATTATTTTTTAATGATGTTGATTTTAGATAAGAAAGTCAGTAAACCGCCATAAGACACGTAATTATATTACTCTTAAATGAAATTACGAAAATTAGGTGACAATAAAGCTTTACGAAAATCTTTAAAATTTCAATTTCGTTTGAAGTATAACCTGAATTTTTAAAAATTTTTATCAAAAATTTTCGAGTAACTAAATTTTCTTAATATTAAATTTTTATTATTTTATTTATTTATTTACTTTTGTTTTTTTTTTTAGCAACGACGATACTAATTAGGAAATCCAAGAAGATAATAAAAAAAATAATATAATTATAATTGAAGTAAAATCGAATTTCGAATTTTACCATTGATGACAACGCCTATGATGCTCAATTCAAATGAGATTGAAAATTTAAATGAAAATATCGAGAGAGACTGTGAAGTGGAAAATTGTCTTAAGTTTGACATAGCTAATTACTTTGTAGTAAACGTAGCCACTGACACTACCAACATTAAGAAATTTTTACCAAGAGAGTTTTTGTTGGTGTCGAGTGTCCCAACGAATATTAAAAAGTTTTTTCATAGACAAAAAATCTCGATAACAAAGGACGAACATAATGCAGGTGTTTATCAGGTCCCTTGCAAAGATTGCGATAGTGTTTATATTGGTAAGACGGTGGATTTTAAAAGAAGAAAATACCAACATAAATATTCGCTTCAAGTTGGAGATGAAAATTCTGCTTTACATAGGCATCGGATATCGAATAATCATAGAATTGGACTGGAAGAGATGAAGTTGCTTATAAAAGAAGATAATGTAAATAAAAGACAGTTTATAGAATCCTTTTTAATTAAAAATGTAAATAATTTTAATGTTCATAATAATAATGTTTTATTAGATGATTTTACGAATCATATTGTTAAAAAATTTTCAAAATTTTCAAGTTTTCTTAGGGTCTTAACAATTTTATTTAAACTACCAACTAATTATTTTTATGCCTTTTTGTTTTTAAAAAAATCTTTTAATAATAAACTAGAGCCTGAAAGAGGAAGGGTTGGCTATCCCTTCGAAAGCCTTGCTCCAATTTTAATTTTTGTTTTTAATTTCCTGTTTTTATTTTACATGTATATATATATATATATATATATATATATATATATATATATATATATATATATATATATATATATATATATATATATATATATATATATATATATATATATATATATATATATATATATATATATATATATATATATATATATATATATATATATATATATATATATATATATATATATATATATATATATATATATATATATATATATATATATATATATATATATATATATATATATATATATATATATATATATATATATATATATATATATATATATATATATATATATATATATATATATATATATATATATATATATAATATATATATATATATATATATATATATATATATATATATATATATATATATATATATATATATATATATATATATTATATATATATATATATATATATATATATATATATATATATATATATATATATATATATATATATATAGCGTACCTTAAATTTTCTTCTGTTCTTAATTTTCTTTTTATTTCCTCTTCTTGTGGCCTTTCTTGGAAGGATCACAAGCATCATATCTCTCTAATATTTGTAAGAGTTTGGATGTTCTGAGGCTACTTCAGAACTTGTCGCCACCTTTCATAAAGGGAGTACTTCCACGGATTCAGACGGCTCTTTGAAAAAGGAGGAGTCTAGGTCTTTTCGATTTTATTAACTCCTCTGATCTCTTCATTCTATTTCTTGCCTTCGAATTGTTGCATTATTGTTTTTGTATTATCTCAATAATCTTTTCGAGAAATGAGATTAATATTTGATCATTCGTTTATCAAACGATTTCTTTACTTAGTGAGAAGACTGAACGGTTCGTTAAAGTAGAGGAAAGGCCTAAAAATTTTCATTTCTTTTAGCAAAATCGCCAATTTCAAGTCTTTCTTTCGTGGTTTTAAGGGTAAGGAAACAATTT
>SEYY01018844.1:30000-35000 GCA_009176605.1 Armadillidium nasatum | reverse complement strand
GGTTTTGGAGCAAACGAAACCGTTTGCAAGCGTGGGCTCCTCCTATGAACTACAAATACGTCGGCTGGAGCCGAAGAAGCTGACGGAGAAGGAGAAGACGCTACAGATGATGGGGCAGAATCCACAGGAGGATCCAGAGGATTCTGCGGATGAAGAAGCGGATGCTGAATATGTAAAGTCTGCGGATAGCGGAACAGATGAAGCAGCAGAGGTGGAAGGATGTAGGAGGTGATGTGACAGGAACAGATGTTGCAGACGAAGTGGAGGTAGGTACAAAAGCTGGTTTTAAAAGTTCGATAGAGGCCAAGTCCGACCTGCCATTTGGAAGTTGTACTTTGAAACACCGGTCGAAGCGCTGCTTCACCAAGCGAATTTTTGGCATGTTTAGCTTACGATATTTCCTTTATATATATATATATATATATATATATATATATATATATAATATATATATATATATATATATATATATATATATATATATGCGGCTTCGTAGCTCAGTTGATCGAGCACTCGTGATAGCAACCGAGAGGTCCAGGATTCGAGGCCTGGCCGGAGCGGGAAATGTGAGCGATTTCTCCTTGCGCATAGCTCCGAATGACTCAGTCGTTAAACGAGTACATCAGTGGAGTGCTCTTGCCACTGATGGGAATAATCTCCGGCATCCGCGATAGGCCTGGCCCAGCCAGCGGTATCCGCCGTGGACCCTTGAAACCCAGCGATCTTCCTCGAAAGATCCCACTGACAGGACTTAGTCCTACCTGGGGGAAGGTGATTATTTTATTTATTTATATATATAATATATATTAATATATATATATATATATATATATATATATATATATATATATATATATAATAAGACTTTCTAGTGTATTTGCTTGTTGGTGGCAGGTCTCTTTTCAAGCACCAGCAGTAATCAGACATCATGTGGGAATCCCAACGCCCTTGATACCTTTCCTTCATAATTTTGATATCTTGGTGGAATCTCTTCCCTTGTTCGCCACTTACATCACCTAAATTGGAAACTGGTCAAGATGGTTATTTAAAAAATGCATTTTGCAACCTAACTCTTTGTAGTCTTCTTAAAAGATTTTTTTTTCACGATTTTTTTCAAGATTTTTTCGTACGTATCTGCTCTATAATTGCCTAAAATGTTTTTTCACGAACTCTACAAGTGAGAACCAGGCATTTTCTCGCACTTATGCATGACATTAAGAATATTTTTGTCTTTACTTAATATTCTTATATGTGAGCCGTCGAAAATTCACGTCTCGATTTTTTCATAACTTTAAACTAGGTAATTTTGAAATTTTGTATTTAAAATACCTGACGTTAGTATCTAAAGTTTCTACATATTGTTTAATGAGGTCTGTTTTGATACGCAGAGGAGGAAATATGATTTTGTCTCTGCTCACTAAAAGTGGATTAATTAAATTTTTTTTCTCTCCGACAGGAAATAAAGTTCTTACTTGGAAGATTTGTTTAAAATAATGTTCTGCCTAGGCTGTGCTGCCAAGTAAGCAAAGAAAGTAGGGATATTTGATATAACCTCCTCGTTTTCCTAGCAGAAAATTAACCATTTTTACGTCAACAAAAATGATATCACTAAAAATATTTTTAGGATATTACATATAAAAATAGATATAATACAACAGTACTATAACAGTAGGTACAAATATCTAGATAATACAACAGTACTATAACACTAAGTACAAATATTTTTTTTTTTAGATAATAACGTAGTTACATATGTGTGACTGCAAAAAGACGTTGGGAGTACTGAGAGAAAAACTTTTTATGAATACAATGAAGGAGGATGGGGTGTTGAGCAAAATCAAGACCTGATAGAGCAAATCCGAGTGAAAATTCGTACTCAGCTCCTTCATTTAACTTATTATTTCAGTGTCAAATATAATTCAATAGACAAAAAAACTGAAATTTGTTCCCCTTTGTAAAAATAATAAATAAAGAAGTAAATAAATAAATAAAATAATAATAATAATAATGATAATGATAATGATAATGATAATGATAATAATGATAATGATAATGATATGATAATGATAATAATAATAATAATAATAATAATAATAATAATAATAATAATAATAGCATAAAAAAAGTTCTAAAAAACAAAGACAATAATAATAATAATAAAAAAAAAAAAAAAAAAAAAAAAAAAAAAAAAAAAAAAAAAAAAAAAAAAAAAAAAAATGATAATAATAATAAATCAAAATAATAATAAAAATAATTAATAATAATAAAAAATAATAATAAAAATCAATCAAAATAATAATAATAATAATAATAATGTGTGCAATGTTATTTATTGAGGAAGGTGGTCGGTCAATATCGGAGTTTAATTTAGTAAAGTCTCATCTTCAAATTTTATGGATTAAAATGAAATTGTGGGAAATAGTTTCGAAAACTCGAATTAAGCTTTTCCGAATCAAATTCGAATGTTTTTTTATTCGAAATTGTTTTTCAAAATTAGTTTTTATCTCGTTTGTTATTGATTTTGGGCTCAAAAATGACCATAGTTTTGTAATTATATAAACTGAATAAAAATATTACCATAGTTTTGTAATTATATCAACATAATAAAAAAATGACCATAGTTTTGTAATTATATAAACTGAATTATATAAATAAATAAAAAAATCACCATAGTTTTGTAATTATATAAACATAATACAAAAATTACCATAGTTTTGCAAGTGTATAAACTGAATACCGAAAATTACCATAATTTTGTAATTATATAAACTGAATAAAAATATGACCATAGTTTTGTAATTATATAAACTGAATAAAAATATTGTCATAGTTTTATAATTATATAAACTGAATAAAAAAATGACCATAGTTTTGTAATTATATAAACATAATACAAAAATGACCATAGTTTTGCAAGTATATAAACTGAATACAAAAAATTACCATAATTTTGTAATTATATAAACAATAAAAATATGACGATTGTTTTGTAATTATATAAACATAATACAAAAATGACCATAGTTTTGTAATTATATAAACTGAATACAAAAAATTATCATAATTTTGTAATTATTTAAACTGAACAAAAAATTACCATAGTTTTTTAATTATATAAACCTAATAAAAAATGAAGTTTTAATAATTATATAAACTGAATAAAAAAATGACCATAGTTTTGTAATTATATAAACTGAATAAAAAAAATTAAACTTTTTATAATAGCTTTGTTAAATGAGGATGAAATAATGAAAAATTAGTGAGGATAAATACAGGAACTTCACCTTGTAAATGATACAATTTATAACAAAACGCGAACATAGTATATCCCCTTTATAATATCAATTTAGACTATTCTTTAGTTTGAATTCACTGACTAATAGCTCCTTGCAAATCACGATAAATGGAAATATGCTTGTAGGTGTTTTAACACTTAAATTTATATTTTACTCTTACATAAAAACTTGTGCACTGACAGTTGTTATAAATTCTGGTATTGTTCACACTTTTATCAGAACATTTATATAAGAAGAACTTGCTACTCTTGATATAATTCTTAAATTTCAGGTTTTTCTTACTTTTAGTGAAACTGTTCCTGCTGCTTTCCTTTCAAATGTTTAAAGAAGACAGGATCTTACTATCCAAATTGAGTATGTTTTTCCAGAAAACGTATAACCATGAGAGGAAGGGTAGGAGGAAGGAAGTTTTTAGGAATGTCATTACAAATAAGAGGGGGAAGATGTATGCATAAAAACAGTTTTATATCTTATAAACTAAGAAATTATTTTACAAGAATCAAAAAAAACAAAGAACAACTTTTGGCTTAGTGAAATGCATATAACCTATCTAAAAATATTAGAACTATTCTGACGATATTTGAAAATTAGCAATATTGACAGAATGTGTGTTCTATCTTGCTTTACACCTGAATGATACAAGAGGAAGTGCGATCAAATTATGGATTCCGATTAGCGAAAGATTTATTAAATTAAAGAATTCTTTTCTATAGTTAGTAAACCCAACCCAAATCTTCTTAATAGAAACTGATACACGATTTTTACCAATACTTGATATATTTCTAGGATAGTTAAAACAAAAACTATGTAAAGAATGCACTATTAGTGCTCTAGAAAAAACACCAAATAAATCAGATTAAAAAAAAATAAGAATCTGAATGACCGCTTCACACCTTTCACACGAGCTAAATCATTCTGAATTGTTTCTCCACTCGGTTCCAATTTTAGTTCTTTCCTACAGTTGAGTCGGACTGATGATTATGTATGTTAGGCCGAATCAATTACTGACATGGATTAATTCAGATTCTATTGGTGGGAATGGTCTTAAAGTTATCGCACTGTTGTCTACGGGAGGAACTTCTTGGAATAATTGGGGAGTCCTATTTCTGTCAATTCGTTTTGATTCTACCTGACTTAAGAGTCACATAGTTTGAAGGGGGCCTAAGAGATTGGCAGACGAATCTGATCTCATACCAGTTTGATTCAAATAGGCACTGGATCATTTGACGTCAATTCGATGTTACTCTTCATGTTCTATAATAACCTCGTATTTAACTTTTTAAATATGTAATCTTTTCAGATTTGTTTCACCTTTAAATTGTCTTATTAATTAGAGTATAAGCAAAGAAAATCACAGCTGTGGTTCCGAAGTCAACACAATAAGAAATATGAAAGCTAAAAAGTCGGTATTTTCCAAGTACTGCTCTGCCTTACGTAGGAAATTTTTTAACAGACAAACCATAGAGTAATTATTAGGTCTTTTATCTCAAATTTAGGGGATATATTGAAAATAATTTCAGAACATATTTTGAAGATAGTATATATATATATATATATATATATATATATATATATATATATATATATATATATATATATATATATATATATATATATATATATATATATATATATATATATATATATATATATATATATATATATATATATATATATATATATATATATATATATATATATATA
>SEYY01018844.1:15000-17500 GCA_009176605.1 Armadillidium nasatum | reverse complement strand
CACCGATGGTTCAAAAGGAAATCATTCGGAACTTCTACTGACTTATCGCCTAGTGAAAAGCTCTCGAAGAACTCCCCGACCACAACTTGGGCGTAGGGTTAGCTTGGCCAAGGCTCTTATCCTAAGTACGCAGTGCAGTAGTTATTACTTAATATCCACTTTTATCCGTGGAATTAATATGTATAATACATATAACTGCTCGGGGAATCGAACCTGGGCCCAAAAGATGGAAGTCCATGTGGTACACCACCGATGAGGAAATCATTCGGAGCTTCTAGGCGTTATCGTCTAGTGAAAAGCTCTCGAAGACCTCCCCGACCACAACTTGGGCGTAGGGTTAGCTTGGCCATGGCTCTTATCCTAAATCCGCAGTACATTTGTTATTATTTTAATATCCACTATTATACCGTGGAATCAATTTCTATAATATATAACTGCTCGCGGATTTAGGATAAGAGCCTTGGCCAAGCTAACCCTACGCCCAAGTTGTGGTCGGGGAGGTCTTCGAGAGCTTTTCACTAGGCGATAAGTCAGTAGAAGTTCCGAATGACTTCCTTTTCAACCATCGGTGGTGTAGCGGTTACCCCATGGACTTCCATCTTTTGGGCCCAGGTTCGATTTACTGATAATTTAAACTATTGTTTCTCCTGATGGTGGGAATATGAATCCCGAAACGTCGAGTTATTTTAATGATTTATATGTTAACCTTAGATTTTATTTCTCCTGTGATTTTAACTAATTTTTGTGAATAATAAAAGACAAATTTTTAACTATATATTTATTGAAGAATGTTCCGAGCTCTGATTCTGTTGTTTATTATAAAAACCAGATTCCCGAAGGATAGAAATGTTTATATGATATATATATATATATATATATATATATATATATATATATATATATATATATATATATATATATATATATATATATATATATATATATATATATATATATATATATATATTATATATATATAATCGATGAAACGAAACGTTTTACCTCATACTTTGAAGAAACGTCTATGAAAGAATCACGTATTTCTTAGAACATTTAATTCCTGTATCGATCATTTTTTTCGAAATTACTTTTTTATAAAGGGAGAGTCCAATTTCAAAAAAACACTCTTTTAGTTCATGACCGATTATTATCAAATTTACAGGGTTTATGCATTTCAACGCGCTGAAAAAAATTGTTTTTATGACGTTTTTCTGTATCTATAACGGTTTGGAAGTTTTTTGGAAAATTTATCCTTGATTAAAATGAATAAAAGTAAAAAACCACTGGTCGAAATGACCTGAAAATTGACTGTATATTCGAAGCTGTTGTATCTAAAATTTGAACGTAGCGATTTTAGATATCTGCTTTTTTAAGAAAAAAAAAAAAATAAGTTATATGCCCTTGAATGTCCGATTATATTGAAATTTTTTGATAATTTCCCCAACCCCGGACAAAATAATAATAATAATAAAAAAAAAACACGTACAACAGTTTTCATTTTCAGGTGCAGAGCTGCAACTTTCTCTCAATACCTCATTCAATGCTATTTGTTCTTTTCTAGATATAGACTCTCAAATTTTGGAAAATTTGATTTTTTTTTTAAAACTGTCAAAATTTGAGAGGCTGTATCGAAAATAACAGATAGCATTGAATGATGTATTGAGAGAAATTTGTAGCTTTGTACTTTCTCTAAACTGCCAAAAGGAAAAAAGTTGTATTGTAAAAAAGATATAAAAAATCGTTAAGTTCAGTATTTAGCTGTTGGAACTGTGAATATACAGTTCAATTTTCAGGTCATTTCAACCAGTGGTTTTTTAATTCTATTCATTTTTATCAAGGGTAAATTTTCCAAGAAAGTTTCAAATCGTTATAAATACAGAAAAACGTCAGAAATCGCTTTTTTTCAGCACGTTGAAATGCCCGTAATTCTTCCGTAATTCTATAAATGTATTTTTTGAAGTTTGTCCTTTAAGATTGAGCTTATTGTATTTAGTTTTAAATACATCATTTTAATATCTTTTTAAAAGAGTAATCTCAACTGTATCAATACTTAGTCCTTTCAAAATCATTTATTAAGGCTCATAACTTTTTTTTTCCTTTACCACTTAAATTATTATTGTTATTTTTTTTTTTTTAATTTTAAATTTTTATTTTTTTTAATTTTTTTATTTTTTAATATCAAAAATGTAATTTTAATATTAAGAATGTAATTTTTTTTAATTTCAAGAATGTAATTTTTGCAATAATTACTTATTCGTAACTTTGTGGTTTTTCTTTGGGTCAGATAAGTTCATGGTAGTAAAACCACAATAAATTCATATGCTTTCCTGAACAAAATTGTTCAGATCTATTAGATGTCTTTTGTCTTTTTAAAAGTGACTTTGAGGAATTTTGATTTCCCAGTCATAAATATCGGCTTGTAATAATTCCTTTTTTGTAAATATAATTTAATTAAAATAATATCGAAAAAAAGGGACGATATCGAGTATATCGATATCAT
>SEYY01018844.1:5000-10000 GCA_009176605.1 Armadillidium nasatum | reverse complement strand
TCGAGAAGAAAGTACCAGCATGATTATTCTCTTCGAATTGGAGATGAGAACTCGGCCTTACATAAAGCATCGGACCTTAGAAGAGCAAAGAGTCGAAATAGGAGGAATGTGCTTGATTGCATCTGAAAGTGATGTCAATAGAAGACAATTAATAGAAGCTTTTCTTATTAAAAATGTTAAAAATTTTTAATTGCTGTAACAATAATTATTTGTTAGATGATTTTTAATTATTATGTTTATAACTTTCAACTTTCAATATTCATTAAGAATCTTAATATCATCTGATAAATCAACCATCTTGTTGGAATTGTATCCCTTTTTTTTATTTTTATTTTTTTTGAAAATAAATGTAACCCTGAATGAGGAAGGGCAGTTGACCGTTCGAAAGTCTTGCTTCTGCTTTAAACTTCTGTTTAATTTCCTGTGGGATTATTTATTTATGTAAAATATCACACGTGTATAGTGTTTGTCAACCATATATATATATATATATATATATATATATATATATATATATATATATATATATATATATATATATATATATATATATATATATATATATATATATATATATATATATATATATATATATATATATATATATTGTCTGAAATTTGAAGAATGATCCTTTGATGTATTAATTAAAGCAGTCCGTATTTTTTAAAAATTAATTGACAACTTGTAAAAGCATAGAAAAGAAGGAAATGAAGTCGAATTCTTTGTATATATCCGTGTACACCTATCTTTTTAATGTGTGCATAAATATACACACACGCACACACACACACACACACACACACACACACTCACATTTGAAGATAAGAGCGCTATTGGTGTGCTTTCTCTGTTTGCTAAGCAAAATAAAGTTAATTTATCTTATTTTCCCATTGTCAACATAGAGTGGAATGAATCGAAATTTTTTTTTTTTATTTTTTTTTTTTTTTTTTTTTTTATTTTTTTATTTATTTTTTTTTTTACTGCTTTTCTCAATCAAGAAATTAACTCTAAGGAAGAAACTTGAATCCATAGATCAAAATCTTTGCTAATAAAAGAAGTATACTTTTTTTCGTTTTTTTTTTCAAATAAATAAAATGTTTTTAATTGATTAAAACGATTTATTAAAGCTCCTTTTATACGATCAATAAAATTCTGTAAATTCATTAGACTTTTGACAAGCTTGAGGGAGATTTAAATTTGTTTTTTATTCGATTATATACTTCCCCGGATTTATTGACCTTAAATCAATATTTAACTAATATTAAATAGATATATCTCCTATCAACTTTAAGTTGATGGAAGATATCTCATCGATGGGAGGGCTTCGGCACTGTTTTTTTTAGTATGAAATGTTGGGAAGACGGTGTTGTATGTGTCATCTCATCATGGAGAGAACAAACAACATCAGCTTGATCAGTAATACCTGAAATGAAAAGAATACTGACAATGAATACTGACTTTATACATTTGCTCTGTTACTTATTCTTCACTTTCACTGATTTTATTTGCAAGTGTTATAATCTAAATCTGTAAATAATTTCTTTCCCTATTACCACTGTTTTACCCTTCTTCATTATTACCTTTCCTTGTTTTTATACTCTGCTACTGGTTAAAGTATAAGAAATTTCTTCCTCTTCTGTAAAATTCTAAATATCTAAGGAACGCTCACTCATCTCTGCTTTCCTTTTCCTTATTGCAATCTTTGCCAGTTCACTCCCTTCAGTTTTTTTATACTATTCGTTATTACCTCAGTAGTACTTACCTCCTTATTTAAATCCTTCAAGTTAAGAATACTTTTGGTTATAAACTTTTTTGGGGGGCTTCTTTTTACTCTGGAATAAACACTTTATTTACTTTTTTAAATGGTTTCTTAGAGCAATCATCACTGTCGTTCAATTTGTTTTTCCTTTTTTGAATTTTACATTGCTTCATATCTTTTTTTATTACATTATTATACTTACTCTCTGTGTTATCACCTTTCTTTCGTAGCGCTAACTGTAACTTTTGCACAGTTTCTTTTAAAAACCTTTTTCAGTTTAGTTCAGCAGTCTCAATCTCAGTAGCAAATTTTATCTTATATCACTCCCTGTATTTCTGATGCTATCTCATATGGTATTAATGTTGTTTATTTGACGTAAATTCTTGTCTCGTGTGATCTTCGACTTTCACGGAAACTTTGGGTCGAGTTTAAATCACGTAATAAAGTTAACTTTTTTTTACTATAAATGAACAATTTCAACATTATTTTTTCCGTTCCGAACATTAATATTCAAGTCCTTCTCATAATATATATATATATATATATATATATATATATATATATATATATATATATATATATATATATATATATATATATATATATATATATATATATATATATAGTATTCGTGTATGGGTGTTTTGGGGTTGGGGTTTTGATGCAAAAGAAATTCAATGAAGCTTACCTGAATTTGAAGTCAGATAACTGAAGGAGTGACGTAATTATAAAAAACGGATAAACGATCGAAATAAAGGAATTACAAAGTAAATAGGTGACCCACTAATTCTCCTGTCAATTTCAAATCAAGTATTATGACGTCACAATCCCAAATGAACAACTCCAAGAGAAATAGAGAATATAATAAAAAAAAAAAGATTGTCACAGTTAAAGCACACTGGTGAAAGAAACGTAGATTATGAATGGCAACAAGGTTTAATGAAGAAAACACTCTCGTTTTTAATTTCAGCTTTTTTTAAAACAAGTGGAAAATATATATATATATATATATATATATATATATTATATATATATATATAATATATATATATATATATATATATATATATATATATATATATATATATATATATATATATATATATATATATATATATATATGTGACGTATGTTTTCACCAAAACAGAACGAGGAACACTGAAAAGTATAGAAATCTCATGAGATTTTAGGGCAAGTGACAAAGTTGTTAAGTTCTTTATGGGCATGTTTAGTTGGTGATACTACCATATATATATATATATAATATATATATATATATATATATATATATATATATATATATATATATATATATATATATATATATATATATATATATATATATATATATATATATATATATATATATATATAGATATATAGATAGATAGATAGATAGATAGATAGATAGATAGATAGATAGATAGATAGATAGATAGATAGATAGATAGATAGATAGATAGATAGATAGATAGATAGATAGATAGATAGATAGATATAGATAGATAGATAGATAGATAGATAGATAGATAGAAAGATAGATCGGAAGATATGTGTATATATGTGTAAGTAAATGATTGTGTTGGTGCGTGGGTGAAAGAGTTTTCATAAAATATTAAAATTGTATATGAAATAAAGTTGAGATCCATTTGTCTTGCTTACAAAGTCCAAAGTTTGAAGAATGTCGAATGATGAAAAGTTTTGATCGCGCTCAAAAGGTGCGTCTTTTTCGGCAGGATTTGATCGATTTCTGTCGACAACAAAACATCCTAAAACTTAATTACTGAAATCTTTATTCAGGATTCAATAAAGCTCTTCTGTTTAAGCTTCCTTTTATTTCAATCCGTGATTCTCTTCCAGATATATATATATATATATATATATATATATATATATATATATATATATATATATATATATATATATATATATATATATATATATATATATATATATATATAATATATATATATATATATATATATATATATATATATATATATATATATATATATATATATATATATATATATATTATACTAAACTTTCTTGCAACTCTACAACTAAATTTATCTGTTCTGTCTACATATCTCCTAACTCTACTGACTATCCAAAATTCTTCGACTATCTTAACTCCAAAATAGAACACATTTCTTTCTTCTTCTCCTTTCTCGGAAATCATCATTTTAGGTGATTTCAATGTTCACCACCGCCAATGGCTTTCATCTAGTTTTCTCATGATCAGCTGGTGAACTCGCCTACCAATTTTCTATCCAGAACAACCTTGAGCAGTTAGTGCAACTCCCTACCCGTATCCCTGACCGTCTTGGGGATGAACCCAACATACTTGATCTTTTCCAAACTTCTTATCCTTCAAGTTACACTGTTAAACTCTTTCCTCCTCTGTGTTCATCCGATCATCTTCTTATCTCTGTATCTTGTCCTGTCTCTTCAAGTCTTCCGCAAGAACGGCCCCCGCCTTCGGTGAGGAGACGTTTCTGGCATTTCGGTGCCACTAACTGGTCTGACTTTCGGTTGTACTTGCCTGATTTTCCATGGAATGATTACTGTTTCCGTGGGAGGAGTCCCTCTGAGTGTGCATAGCGCATAACCGAGGTGATTCTCTCTGGCATGGAGGCGTACATTCCATATTCTTTTCCTTCCACTAAACCTAACAAACCTTGGTTTAACTCAACTTGTTCTCGTGCTATCCGTCGCAGGGATGCTGCCTTCAGGGAATACCGTCGTCTACAAACGCCGGAAACTCATGCAACTTACATTTCATTCCAGAATCATGCAAAATCTATTCTTAGAGATACCAAAAACTCTTTTCTCCTCTGCACATGCAATAATCTTTCTGGTTCCTCTTCCTCTCGCCCTTTCTGGCATTTTTCAAAAAATGTTAACACTAACTTTGCTTCTTCCTCTTTCCCTCCTCTAGTATCTTCTGACTGTACAATTGCAGTTTTGCCTTTCCTTAAAGCTGAACTTTTCGCTCAAACTTTTGCTTGTACTTCAACGTAGACCGTTCCGGAGCTGTTCCTACTCCTTCAACCGCCTCCAACTCATTTATGCCTAACATTGTAATTTCTTCTAAAGACGTCATTTCTCTTCTCACTGAGCTTAACACTAAGAAGGCGTACGGTTCTGATGGTATCCCTCCTGTGGTTCTCAAAACTTGTGCTTCCGAGCTTGCACCCTGCCTTGGTAAACTATTTCGTCTATGTCTTTCTACTTCAAC
>SEYY01018843.1:15000-17849 GCA_009176605.1 Armadillidium nasatum | reverse complement strand
GTGCAGAATAATACCAGATTCGACGATGTCTGTAGAAGGAACGTTTGCGGCATATTTACCTGTGTCTCAGGGAGTGTGCTACCTTTCTACGCTCATCCACTGGCTGTGATGCACGAAGATGCATCCTCACGCCTGAAGTGAAGGAGATTGTGCTGGACAACTTGTAATCAGCGCACGCAAACTTCTCCGTACGTTAGGTGTTTCTCATACGACAGTGTGGACAACCCTCCAAAAAAAACAATTTTACCTATTTCATGTGCAGCGGTACAGACCCTCAACGTTAAAGACTATCCATCACTGTTACAACTCTCTCGACGGTTTCACCGACTGCGCAACAATCCATAGTTTCATACCTACGTGATTTTTACTGATGAAGCAAAATTTTCAAGAGATTCGATAATGAATATCCATTATAATCATCGATGGACCGACGCCAATACTTATGTTATGATGGAATCTTTGACATCAAGAAATTTTTTTTTGTAATGTATACATCGTTGGTGATTATTTGTTAGGATCGAAATTTTTGTTTTAGCCGGACCCTTCTCAAACCGACAGTTTTTTGGAGCAAGCCTTCGAAGTTGCAAGGAACATTCCTGAAATCCTTGGACGTTTTCGTAAGTGGTAGGACGATGTGAAACGTGTTGTAGTCTGTATTAGGTCAACATTTCGAAAATCTCCGAAATTTATGTAATAATAATATTCAATTCTTATGAGTCCACTTTTACGAGAAAAAATTTACTCATTCACTTTCCTTCATGAATCACATATTGTATACTCTGTACCACACAGCTGTGGTGTATTCTCTCCTTATTTGTACTTGTTTATGTTACACATCCATACTGTTTTGTATACAATGTTCTACATAAAGTCCCTCCGTCGCCACCTGCTATTATTTCAACTGTCATTTTAAACTTGTACTGTGTGGCATTCCTATTTTGGAGTTGTCACACTGCAAAAATTGTCCTAACGAATCGTTGGGACAAGTGACAAAAATGTCACAACAAATTTTTTTTCTGTTTTATTCTCATTAGAAAATAAGTCGGTGAAGCGACTTTCTTATGCTTCACATGTCTTTTCTTTATTGAAAATTTTACTGTGACATTTTTACTTGTCTCAACGATTCGTTAGGACAATTTTTGCAATGTACGAATTTCGAGTCTCTGTAATTTTTAAATTGTACATGTGAGACCCTTCCCTGTTCATAGAGACTTTCTTCATAGTTCGGGTTTGCATAACCACAGGTCTAGGTTTGGATACGCCATCCTGATCCCACATATATATATATATATATATATATATATATATATATATATATATATATATATATATATATATATATATATATATATATATATATATATATATATATATATATATATATATATATATATATATATATATATATATATATATATATATATATAATATATTGTGTGTGTGTGTGTGTGTGTTTGTGCGCGCACGCAAAGGAAAAAGAGAGAAAACGTGAATGATAGATAGTTAGAAAGGTGAACAGAATGAAACAATGAGGAAAGAAAAAACTATTTATTTTTTTACTTTTATTTTTTTTTAAACACATTTCCCATTCTTGCCATTTACAAAACAAAAAATGCAACCGATCCTTATCTTCCTTATCCTTATTTTCTCCATCCTTATCTTCTTCTTCCTTATCTTCTTCATCTTTATCTTCTTCATCTTTATCTTCTTCATCTTTATCTTCTTCATTATCTTCATCTTTATCTTCCTCATCCTTATCTTCATCATTTTTATCTTTCTCATTCTTATCTTCTTCATATTTATCTTCCTCATCCTTATCTTCTTCATCATTTTTTTTGCTTTTAGCAATTTGTAAATGTATATATTTTTTATCATAAGAATAAATAAGAAAATAAGAAGTAAGAAAATATAATTGATTATTTTAAACCAAGTTTATGAGATGCTATAAAATAGAAAAATGTTAAGACAAATTTAGATAATGCTAATATACTTTAAAACTTTCCTTAATATATATATATATATATATATATATATATATATATATATATATATATATATATATATATATATATATATATATATATATATATATATATATATATATATATATATATATATATATATATATATATATGGTGCTCAAATTATAAGTAAATAAAAATAGAATAGAGTGCTAAATAAAAATAAAGTGATACGATTGAAATGAAGTAGTGTAATATAAATTAAAGTGAATGTAAAAGAGTTACCTTTAAATTTTTGTAAAAGGAAATTTATATTTAATTGTATATCTATTTTAATGGTTATTTTCTTGTAATAATAATAATGTTTATTTAAGTTTGTCCTAAAATGTTTATGTATTCTACTAGATCGTTATGCAACAGACTTTGTATATGTAATAGAATGTAATTTTTAAAATAATGACCAAATCATAATTCTAATGTTGTTATATTCCAACTTTACGGATGAAGTAAAGAGATAAAGAAATTACGATTGGTTCAGTATATGGTTCACTCCTTGGTAAAGAGATAAAGAAATTACGATTGGTTCAGGACATGGTTCACTCCTTGGTAAAGAGATAAAGAAATTACGATTGGTTCAGGATATGGTTCACTCCTTAGTAAAGAGATAAAGAAATTACGATTGGTTCAGGATATGGTTCACTCCTTAGTAAAGAGATAAAGAAATTCGATTGGTTCAGGATTGGTAAAGTAAAGATAAAGAAATTACGATTGGTTCAGGATATGGTTCACTCCTTAGTAAAGAGATAAAGAAATTACGATTGGTTCAGGATATGGTATAATCCTTAGTAAAGATATAAAGAAATTACGATTGGTTCAGGATATGGTTCA
>SEYY01018842.1:17500-20000 GCA_009176605.1 Armadillidium nasatum | reverse complement strand
AAGCAGCACATCTTTCGATATATCGTACTTTCTGCAGTTTAATGGAAAATTAAATATTAAAAGAAAAAAAAGAATTAAGTTAGAAGTAACTTCTGGTCAATAAAGCATGATTTTTTCGTCGCAGTCAAGTCGAATGAAGAATAGTTAGTTGTTCGCAGGGTTATAGAGACTGGGAACCCTTTTAACCAGTTTTTCTTTCTTCCCACGTACGATTGCAGGAATGGGAAAGCTTTCTGTAGTCGACACGACCCTACATCATTCGATTCGGGATATGGAGCATATATATATATATATTATATATATATATATATATATATATATATATATATATATATATATATATATATATATATATATATATATATATATATATATATATATATATATATATATATCAAAACAAATTAGAAAATGTAATAAAGCATATATCTAATCCCCTGCTGGATGCCTTTGCATTCCTTTAATAATTCACAGGGTACACTTAAGGCACTAATATTTGAGGTCAAATAAAAAGGAACTTAAATTAAACTGTGAAGGTCATTCAAAGAAGTTTGACCTTGAAGTAATATAAATTTTAAAAGTCCCTTTCAGAAAAGAAAATATTGTTATACTTATTTGCTGAAATTTACATGCAGCTATAAACAGATATATATATATATATATATATATATAATATATATATATATATATATATATATATATATATATATATATATATATATATATATATATATATATATATATATATATATATATATATATATATATATATATATATATATATATATATATATATATATATATATATATATATATATATATATATATATATATATATATATATATATATATATATATATATATATATATATATATATATATATATATATATATATATATATATATATATATATATAATATATATATATATATATATATATATATATATATATATATATATATATATATATATATATAATATATATATATATATATATATATATATATATATATATATATATATATATATATATATTATATATATATATATATATATATTATATATATTATTATATATATATATATATATATATATATATATATATATATATATATATATATATATATATATATATATATATATATATATATATATATATATATTAACACTGAACAATAAGTGTCTTTTTCTAAAACAATCTATAGCCTATTAAAAAGGGAATAAATAGAAACCTGGTCAAGAGAACAAGTGTTTGTTAAGATAAGGAGAACACGAACGTCCTTCGTGGGATTTAAACGTGGGATTTAAACTTGGGATTTAAACTGCAAAATGTTGGAAGGAGAAAAAAAGAAAAAGGAAAAAAAAAAGTATTTTTTAAAGTTAGGAAGTAACTAGAAAGTAACTAGAAATATACCAATTAAAGATATAAATTGGTAGTTAAATATATTAAATGATACATTAAAAAAGTATATATATATTTATATATATATATATATATATATATATATATATATATATATATATATATATATATATATATATATATATATATATATATATATATATATATATATATATATATATATATATATATATATATATATATATATATATATATATATATATATATATATATATATATATATATATATATTTATATATATATATATATATATATATATATATATATATATATATATATATATATATATATATATATATATATATATATATATATATATATATATATATATATATATATATATTATATATATATATATATATATATATATATATATATATATATATATATATATATATATATATATATATATATATATATATATATATATATATATATAATTCGAGAAGTGAAACATTTCACTATATAGAGAAAAGTAACTTAATCTTTGGGAAGTATAGGTAAATAAATAAATGTGGTAATTAATTATTGTGTTTGCGGCTAAGAAGCTGTCACACTACAGAACAAAACAGTTATAAATTACATGACAGTATACGACAGATAAACAATATATCAAACAAATTAAACAAACAGAAAAAAACAACAACAACATAAAAGATTTTTATTTTATACAAATTTTTTTTTTTTAATTAAATAAATGTAATTATAAAATTACTGGTCTTATTTTACTGCCAGAACTCTTCCGAATGAAAGTGACAAAGAAATCCGAAGGAGTCGCGTGCCATTCGGCGTCCCTGTGCCTCACACGTGCCACTATTTGGTCACTAATACTATAAGGTCCTCCTCCTTCTGCAGTCTACAACAGTTATAATTTAGGATTAGATTACGAATCGTTAATTCTTTTTAATAAAGTGATGTAAGAAAGAAGGAAAAAGAGATGAGGATTAAAATCTTCAACTTCGAGATTTTAATTCCAATTAATTAATTATTAATTATTTTATTAATTTATATTTTTTTTAATTTTATTATTATATTAATTATTTTTTAACATTATTTTTAATTTTTTTTTATATTAT
>SEYY01018841.1:107500-110525 GCA_009176605.1 Armadillidium nasatum | reverse complement strand
ATATATATATATATATATATATATATATATATATATATATATATATATATATATATATATATATATATATATATATATATATATATATATATATATATATATATATATATATATATATATATATATATATATATATATATATATATATATATATATATATATATATATATATATATATATATATATATATATATATATATATAATATATATATATATATATATTATTTGTTTATAAACCCTATAAGATTTGCCAATGCACATTAGTAAATTACACTTTGTTATTATACACCATTAAAAGCAACAATATATCCTTAACAAGCTTTCGCTCTTTGTTAGAAGCCTCTTTCAGGTTGAAATGATGTGGCTGCTCTGTAGAATGTTTCTCATGTCGTCCAATACTATGGTTGGTTGTTGATTAAACTTTTGTAGTAAGGTGAATGGAGCATCATGGAGTTTTGCAATTAATCTATTTTGTAGTCTCCTGTGTTTTGGTTGAAGTTTGGGATATTATTTATGCAGAAAGATTCAGCGATTTTTCTTTTATTATAATTATTTATGTTTTTGATGATCCCACTATTATTGAGGTTTATGAAGTGGTTTTTATTTTGTCTATGTTGAGTGAGGGCGGAGTTTTGATTGTCTATATTTAAATCGTGTTTGTGTTGATACTGTCTTCTTTTAAAATCTATAGTTTCACCTATGTATTTTAAGTTGCAATTGGAGCAAGGGATGTGATATATGCAGGAGGGGTTTGGGTTAGGAGATTTAGGGGGTTTAAGGACATTTTTTAATATGATGTTGTTTGAAGGTACCAGGGTTATGTTTTGTGGTATGACTTTTTTAATATGTTGCATGTTTTTGTGGGGTATGGGTAGAAAGTTTTTTGTGTTGTTTTCGTTAGTTTCTATAGAGTAAAATTTTGTTTTATCTTTATTGTATGATTTATTAATTATGTATATAGGGTATTGTGGTTTTTTGAAAGTGTTTTTTAAGAAATCATTTTCAGTTTTTAAGTAGGCAGGGGAACAGATTTTAAATGCACGGAGATAAAGTGCTGAGAGGGTGGCTATTTTAATATTTTTTGAGTGTGCTGAATACCAGTGTATGTAGCTTGGTGAAGATGTGGGCTTTCTATATATTGTGTATGATGGTTTAGTGGTGTGGTCCCATATGATAAGTGTATCTAAGAAGGGTAAGGAGTTTTGAGTAGCGGGTGGGGTTTCCATAGTGAATTGAATATTTGGGTGAATGCTATTTATGTGGTTTAAAATGGTTGTGGGATTGATTGAGATGGGGATGGCAGCAAATACATCATCAACATAGCGGAGCCATGTGGTATTAGTAAGGAGGGGATGGGGATGAATGTAATAGTGTTCGATAAGTTCCATATATAAATTACTAAGCATGGATGACAAGGGAGAACCCATACTTAATCCTTCTTTTTGTTTGTAAAACGTTTGATTATATTGGAAGTAATTATGTTCGAGGGTGAGGAGGATGAGTTGTTGCGAGATGAGATTTTGCCTAAAAGGGGTTTTAGTTGTACGGATAGCCACTGTGCAAGTTTGTAAGTGTGAGAATTGGTGTTGGCTATGATAGGGCGTAGTGGTACATTAGGTTTGTGTGTTTTGGGGACCGTAAAATTGTGGGATTTGTGTCATATATGCTTTGTTATTTTTATGGATTGTAGGATATTCTTTAAGTATTTGTTGAAGTGAGTTATTGAAGGTTTGTTGGGATTGTTTATGTGGGTTGTTTGTGAGTGTTTGATATGTGTTTGTGTCATTTAGTAGATTAATGTATTTTGAGTTGTATTGGTTTGTGTTGATTATTACTATTTTGTTACCTTTATCAGCTCTTGAGATTATGATGCTATTATTTTTTCTTAGGTTGACTAGGGCTAGATGGAATTTTTCAGGAAAATTGTCTATATGGGAAAAAAACGACAAAAATAAATCCTGCAATAACGACATCCTAAAAGGAATGATCTTCGGTGCCATATTACAAACAAACAATATAGAAAATTTTCCTGAAAAATTCCATCGAGCCCTAATCAACCTAAGAAAAAATAATAGCATCATAATCTCAAGAGCTGATAAAGGTAACAAAATAGTAATAATAGTAATAGTAATAATAATTTTCAAAAAAAATTTCATTTTAAAAACTTAATTAATAGATAATTTTAAATTAGAAATTTTACAAAGTCTTTTGAACAAATTTTGAGAACAATTCCAAAAATGAGAAATTTAGACCGACTTACCTCTCTCGTTTTCAAAGCAAAAATTAATTCAATTTAATTTTATGCTTCCTTCGCACCTGTGATTAAATTTACAGGTGTACAGGTATAATTATAGTTAAATTGCTTCTATTTTTATAATTACAACTGCAATCAATTTCATATATATAATATATATTATATATATATATATATATATATATATATATATATTATATATATATATTATATATATATATATATATATATATATATATATATATATATATATATATATATATATATATATATATATATATATATATATATATATATATATATATATATATATATATATATATATATATATATATATATATATATATATATATATAATATATATATATTATATATATATAATATATATATATATATATATATATATATTATATATATATTATATATATATAATATATATATATTATATATATATATATATATATATATATATATATATATATATATATATATATATATATATATATATAAACTTCTTATTGGAAAACGTCTACTCAGAATACAAAGAGTTATGGAAAAATCATTTCCAGTATTATTAGATGGAGTTGTTGGAAAATGGAAAAATGAAAAGAGTTATATAATCTTTACTGGTAAGAGTGAGCATAGCAGTTAGATCTGGGTAAGAGAGTTAAACAGAAAATGGTGAAACTATATGAACAAACGAATCGTACTAACTCCCTTTTTTAACGAGGATGTATGGTACATTAAAGTTCAAAAAATAAATAAATAAA
>SEYY01018841.1:95000-102500 GCA_009176605.1 Armadillidium nasatum | reverse complement strand
TTTGTTATTATAACTATTAATATTACTATTAGTACTTTATTTATCATTACTAAAATATTACCATTATCATGATTATTTTTTATTATTAATTTATTTTTTTTACTAGTATTATTAGTTACTTATGATAATAATAATAATAATAATAATAATAATAATAATAATAATAATAATAATAATAATAATAATAATAATAATAATAATAATAATAATAATAATAATAATAATAATAATAAAAATGGAAAAGTAATAATAATAATAATAATAATAATAATAATAATAATAATAATAATAATAATAATAATAATACCATAATTATTATTATTATTATTATTATTATTATTATTATTATTATTATTATTATTATTATTATTATTATTTTCCTTACTATTATCGTTGTTTTTTTCTTTCTTTTGCTGTGATTACTTCTTTTTATTCTAAAGTTAACAAACTTTTGTCATTTTTTATTATTTTTATTTCTTTTTTTTTCTTATAATCGTTGTTTTTTTTTTTGTTTTGTTTCTGCCGTGATTGTTTATGTTTTATGTAATTAATAATTGTAATATTAACAAATTTTTTGCTATTTTTTATCCCCTTTATTTTCATATAATTCAATAAATCTCCAGCTGTTAGAGTTAAAACTCATATTTTTTTTTTTTTTTTTTTTTTTTTGTAATTTGAGTTTGTTATTTAATCTTGCTTTGTGCTCTGATTCCAATGCAACATATTCTTTCGTCATTTAAAGTCAAATTATTTACTACTTCAATTAAATTACTACAAAGTTTAGATTCAATAATAGTTTGTTAGCAAAGGAAAATAATTTTTTTTTTTTTGAATAAAAGAGAAATAGGTTTCAGATTTTGAAAACTGCTAAAACTGTCTAAGAAAACTGCAATAGCTTTTAAATACATAAACTCTTGTGCAATAAACATCTGTTTTTTCGCTTAATATTAAAAGGTTTTTAATAAATAGTAATAAAAATATTAAAAAAAACAACAACCAATCTACTAAATTATTTTTTCATTATTGGTGAATTCTTTCAGAAAAAATATGGCACAAAAAATGTAAACTTCATTGCCCAAGTTTTTATCTTTCTAAAACTAAACATTTAGCTATTAATTTAATTGTACGTAAGATACATTAGATACTTCAATTGAGAATCTATGGAAAATGAATCTATCATTTGACAATTTTTAACTATTTATCATCTGCAGCAGTTTATCTAAATTCAGAAATTTTCTGCAGCTATTTACAACTATGCATGACCTTTAATTAAGCCTTTAATATATTTCCGCAAAACTCCAAAAATAAATTATGTGAATTTCTGTGTGTATATTATCTCATTTTATTACACTCTAATCAAGTGTTTAGTACTGTAGCTTTTCAAATGTGTCTCAACTGGACTTTATACAAATTTTCTAAGCAATTCAAATCCAGAATTTTTTCCTTCAAAAGAACTTAATAATTAAAAGTTCTTTTTCTTCTTCCAATAAAACCTTGACATTAAATGCCGTCTACCGTGGCTCGAACGGTAGGGTGATTGACTCACGTGCTTGAGGGCGCCGGTTCGATCCCACTTCGGGATCCTAGGTATATACTACCTAGAAAGTTCCTCTCCTCGAATAGGGCAATGCCCGTGAGATGTGAACTTTTATTTAAAAAAAAAAAAAAAAAAAAAAAAAATGACTTTGTTCGTATCATCTTTTTATTTCTTCATTAGGATTTCAATCACTAAGTAAAACCTTTTGTTAATTGTATAAAAGTTGAATATTCAAAACCATCTACTCTTTATTTGTCTTATTCCAGCAATTTAAAGTGAATTATTTTATCGTTACAATTTAGTTTTTTCAATTCTTATGAATTGTAATTTTTTATTTTATTTTTAAAGAAGTAACTTAATACAAAAATATCTTGCCATTTTTCATCGAGTTATTTTTTAAACCTTATTTTTTCAGAATCAAAAATCAAACTCTTATTTTATGGACTTTGTGTTTTCCTCTTCGTCTTTTTGATGAATTTTAATGAAGTATTTTCTGTTCATCTCATTAGCTATCCCGGTAAGAATTTAATTCTATGCCTTTTCATATATTATTTTCACAACATTAATTTACTTTTCATAAAGTTTCAAACAAAAAAAGATTTTTAATATTTTATTTTATTTTACAAAAAGTTTATATTTTCTGATTTAAGTTTGAGTTTTATAATAAATTAGACACACACACACACACACACACACACACACACACACACACACACATATATATTATTATTATTTTCAGATATATTAAATAGCATATATATATACATATATATATATATATATATATATATATATATATATATATATATATATATATATATATATATATATATATATATATATATATATATATATATATATATATATATATATATATATATATAGTATATATATATATATATATATATATATATATATATATATATATATATATATATATATATATATATATATATATATATATATATATATATATATATATATATATATATATATATATATATATATATATATATATATATATATATATATATATATATATATATATATATATATATATATATATATTTTTTTTTTTTTTTTTTTTTTTTTTTTTTTTTTTTTTTTTTTTTTTGCAGATTGTTCCCTTGTTTCGGGACATATTTTGCCCGCCTGATTATAAACCTACTCCTTCATCTTCATGTTTCTTAAAGACTTGTCCCCCGGGTACTTATTGTTGCTTTGACGGATGTTCCCACAAGTGCTCTCGTTATAGGAAGAAGCCCTCTGATCCTTATGATTAATATAATTCCTCTAAAGTATTAACATCTTAGAGCCTTTTTTTATTTAAGTTATAGAAGCACATTTATATTTTATAATAACATAGAAAAATCTGCCATTTTAATTCAGTATTATCAAATTAGGATTTTTGACTTTATACTGGACTGATAATAAAATGTAATTAATTATTTTTTTTTAATGAAAAAAATTTATTCTAATTAAATGTATTAAAGTACTTTTCATTCTCATATTCAGCAGTAAACCTTTTGAAGAACGTAATTATAATCATTTATAATTACTTATAGACTTAAACAGAAAAATATACAGAAAAACAATATCTGAGTTAAAAAATAAAAGTATACAAGAAAAAGCGACGCAAGAAAATAATTTATTGCTAATTAAAAAATATAAAGCACCGTAATTTACATTTGGATGTAACATATATATTTATTTATGATTGATCAACTCACCGTAATTTTCCATACCGCATCCCACTTCCAATCATGTTTTCTCATCTCCCCCCCACCCCCCATCACTTTTTCATTGCTCTCCTCGCACATCACCGCACCACAAGGAGACACTGAAATTATTGGACAAACTACACCGAATAGGGATGACTGCTTTAGATATATAGTACGTATCTCTTCCAACTCTACTCCTATTATAAGGTCCCTAATTTTAATAAGATTCTGGAATTATATATTTAAGATTCTGCACCAAATACTTTTTCAGTTTTCAGTTTTCAGTCTAGCATCAATAGTATGATAACAAGTACGAATGAATTGATTCCGAAGAGAGATAGATAATTTTAATTAAATAATTTTGAGCCTCAACCAAAAACAAGAATTGAAAAAAAATCTACTTCATGATTTTTTTAAAGATATTAGATAGATAAAGCATAAACATAAAACTTTTACTTAGAGAAAATCTAAATGTTCTACTTTTTTCAGATATTATATCTCAAAGTGTGGCAGAATTTAGCGATAAAAGACAAGTTAAAATTATTGAAAAACTATAAAAAACAAAGTTTTTGAACTTGACAAAATACGCCTATATTGGAAACTTCGTATTATCATTTGAAAATTAAAAACATAAAAGTAAAATATTAATTTTGGAAATTTCTTTAAGATCTTTAATTAAAAATCGAAGTCACTTTTGAAGTCTCGACCTTTGCTGACAAGAAGGAAAACGTTGTTACTAATGGAATGATGAGCAAACAAATTCCATCCCTAATTAATGTTAAAACTTTAACATATCCTTTTAATGTGCAACAGATTTACATAATTTTTAGAGTAGAGTTGTGCAACTTATATTCAGACAATAGTTTGTATAAAACCATTTGTCCTGTTTTCCTTTTTTTTTTTTTTTTTTTTTTTTTTTTTTTTTTTTTTTTTTGGGGGGGGGGGGAAAAGCCAAATTCAAAGAGGGGCGAAAAAGAATAAAGCCAAGCAAACAAACGCAAGTCTGTTAGGTGTAGACTCAAGCTTTAAAGTATAGATGGACTAAATAAAATAAAAAATAGTTTCACATAAATTTCATAAAAGATATTTGGATGTAAAAATGAAAATATCATCAAGTTAATTAATACTATTTTTTCATTATTATTATTATTATTATTATTATTATTATTATTATTATTTATTATTATTATTATTATTATTAGTTTATTTTTATGCATATTATTATAATTATTATTATTATTATTATTATTATTATTATTATTATTATTATTATTATTATTATTATTGGATCTTTAAAGTCTTCTTAATTACTTCTACTATTATCTATATGTCATCTACATTTTACTGATGGATAATCTTTCGCTTTTAAACTTATGATTATTATTGTGCTACGGTGCTTAACGTAACTTGTCAAATCCCAATGTGAGAGAGTATATGACATTCCTTTTCCATTGAAAGCAATCCAAAAATTATGAAATAGTAGAGGTCAGGTCCCTCAATAATCTGAAGCAGTAGTACCTTCTGAAAGAGACAAAGTGCCAAAGTCACTAATGAACACCACAGTAAGAGGGAAAGAAGTTGCTCTCTAAACAACTCTTAAAATCAAATTATTTGAATGGGCAAAGTGATTGAAAACACAAGGTAATGGAGGTTATAGAGAACAGTGACGGATGTCATACCATGCCAAAACCCTTGAGTAAGTTAAAAGGGGCAAAGTGAATGAAAACACAAGGTAATGGAGGTTATGGAGAACAGGGACGGATATCATACCATACCAAAAGCCTTGAGTAAGTTAAGCACCATAGCACAATAATAATTATAAGTTTAAAAGCAAAAGATTATCCATCAGTAAAATGTAGATGACATATAAATAATAGTAGAGGTAATTAAGAAGACGTTAAAGATCCAATAAATGAGAGGTAAGTATAAAAACAAAGAGTACAATTAAGATTATTTTTGCCATTGTTTAAAGGTTCAGAACGGAAAACATTGTTGGAAACTGGATAAGAATTAGGTTGTTTCCATCACTGAAGAAAGATTTTAATTTTAATACATAGATAGTAGAGTTAAAGGAGAATTACCACAGACACTTATGCGTGTTCTATCAGAACATTCGGAGGAAGGCATCCGAGCCTTTTGCCATCCAAACATTCATAGATATACTATTCTATGCATGCAATCCAATGTAATTTAAGATAAAGACTTCAGAAACCTGAAAGTAAAAGGAAATAAAATAATCATTTGAGGTTCAATTAGTAAATAATGGGAAAGAAAAAAAAATTCATCAAACCAAGTAAGGGAAGGAAAAGAAGATTTTCAGAAATAATTTGAGATTTTTTGGCCAGAGTTCAAGAATGTCTATCTGAAAGAGAGTCAAGGAGGTTGAACTCTTTTAGTTTAGTGAAAGCATTCTTAGCGCACTGAATAATAACCTTGCAACGATTCTGAGGTGCATGAAATTTAGTACGAGTGGTATAAGAACTAGTTTCTATTTCCTATAATTATCACTGTTTTTACGTCAATAAATATCACAAAAACGGGTAGGATTATACCATTAATTTTTTAGTATAAAAATAGTTTTTTTTTTTTTTTTTTTGAAAATTGGAAGAAACTTATTCATCCCATCAGCTTTAACACACATCCATCACATTTTCTGCAGAGCATGATGTATCTTCATTGTCAAAGTAGGTTTATTCCAAGGGTAGTTGGCGAAGTACGATTGAAGGGAAAGAAGAAAATATCTAATCCAGTGCCTTGCATCGAACATCTGGTGTGGGTTCACACATAAGGTTCTTCGAGAAAGGGTTAAATCTACGTTTCGACCTTTTAGATCTCCAGTGAAAGTGACACACTCAAATTCCTTTTTAGTTCTAGAAATATTGCATCTCTCTCATAATGCTATCACAATAATAATATATTTTTGAACTCTTTAATTTCATTCCTGCTCTTTTGAGAAAGTTTAGATCGACTCATCTACAACACTGTTTCGATTTGATTTTTTTTTTTTTTTTTTTTTTTTTTTTTTTTTTTTTTTTTTTTTTTTTTTTTTTTTTTTTTTTTGCCCTTTTCTCGGTCCTAAGACTTAAACATTTTGTTTATTTTTCCAAATGCCTTTTAAACTGTTGTTCACAGAAAATTATATGTATGTAAGCAGGAATGGTTTTAACAGACTTTATACTAAAATATTGAAATACGAAAAGTACTGAACACTTTTTATGAGGTAGTGTCCGTCACAAAAGGATTTTTAAAACATACCTTTTATCATAGGCAACTTTCATTTATTTAATATCAAAAACAGTAGAACAACATATGAGGAAAAATAACATATTATCATATGTTATAATAAATTACATAATTTTTATTTTTTATTAATACAAGCATATGTTCTTATAGAATAAAAATTTGTAATTTAAATTTACATGTTTTTAATTTCAACTTAAAAAATTAATTTAAATTACGTCCTATCTCGCAGGTTCTCCTTCAATAATTTCTTTTAGATAAGAATAACAGTTGAAGGAACATCCGTTATAACAACATTGTGAACCAGAGGGACATCTCTTCAATATGCAGGAAACATCAGGTTTGGAATCAAGTGAGCAATCTCTCTGTGATATAAGTCTACAAGCTATGTAATATATATATATATATATATATATATATATATATATATATATATATATATATATATATATATATATATATATATATATATATATATATATATATATATATATATATATATAAAGGAAAAGAAATTATAGGAAAATGGAATCTATATCAAATTAAAATGGTTTTATCTTCTTTATCTTTTTTAATTGATAAATATTAATCATAAATTCAAACAAATTAATGCTATGAAAATAATAAAAGAAAAGCAAAGAATTACTATATTCTTACCGTCATATCTAATGGGAGGAATCGTAGATACATTTTTAATATTTATCAAAAGAGCTGAGAAGAAAACAGAAAAGCTCAGAAATAAAAATTTCATGTTCTTTCTGGAATGGGAGAGATTTTTTTAAAAAATAATTCGAAGATCGTGAAGAGAAAGTAATAATTTAGCAGCTACTGTTCTTGGGGATTGGTTGAACTTACGCTCGCTTCCAGCACTGACGAAAAATATTGGTATTAAGACATAGAGAGTAGAGTTGAACAAGAACAGACAGGCGCGAGCCAGGAACCACATTCCCTCAAAACACGAGGGTGAATGCCATCCGGGACACTAGCCACTAGCGCTATACA
>SEYY01018841.1:85000-87500 GCA_009176605.1 Armadillidium nasatum | reverse complement strand
GAGTAAGGTCAGGCGAACTTGGCAGAGGAAATCCCTTGGAAATGACCCGATCTTCGCAGAATAATTCAATTTTGTAGAATCAACACACACCAATGTCTGTTTAGAGCAAATATTATTAACCGCATATCTGAGGCCAAGAACGAGTTCTTTTTTTTTTTTTTTTTTTTTTTTAATTTTTTTTTTTTTTTTTTACAGATCGCAACCACTCACCGGCAGAGCCCTTTTCAAGGAGGGGGCACAAGAAGTGGGACACACTGTACAATAGTATCATCAGAACTCTGATTTTAAAGATTTTAATATGAGAAACATGAACAGACATGAAAAATTTTAGTATTTCAAATTTAGAACTTTTAAACTATGATGCTGAGGCAATTTTTCTCCCTTCTTTTTTTTAATTCAGTTTCGTCTTTGTGTATTTTTGCCCCCCCTCCCTATATATATATAGTATATATAATATATATATATATATATATATATATATATATATATATATATATATATATATATATATATATATATATATATATATATATATATATATATATATATATATATATATATATATATAATAATCGAGATTCTTACCTCTAAGTGGCGATGAAAATTACTCGTTATTACCGCAGTAGATTTTTGTTCTGATGAACATATTTTGCATTTCAAACTTAGGGCGTAGCCCATTTTTTCCTTCAAAATTGTAAAATTCCCTTAATAAACCGTTTGTAACTAACTCATTTGACATGTATTTATATGAGTTCATTATAAAAATATAATTATGAAAGTAAATATAAAAATAGTAAAGATGAGACTGTGTGGAAAGGAGTGTTGCACGAGCTCTTCTCAGTGGAGGAGGTATAAGATGAAGAGCAGTGTCCGTATAGATATCGTAAAGAGGAAGTTACGCAACAGTTCGACGTGCAGAGGAGAATAAATAACATTCTTATCGTCAATAAGACGAAAGCCCTAGTACACTCTGCATTTTCAAGGAGAGCTGTGTGAGTTGAGCCACGCCTAATGTAGGAGGCATGCTTCATACATGATCGATCAAGATCCCTATAAAGAGTAACCAACTACGATGACGTGAGGAAATTTAGAGGGTGTCTCAGAACACCAAATCCCTTAGAAGCTTGTTTAAAAGAGAAACAATGTAATCCTTCCATGAAAGATAAAGGGAAAGGTATAAACTCCAAGAAAATTGAGTTCATTAGAACAGGGTTTCCCGAAGTATGCTTCACGGAGCCTTAGTGCTTTGTAAATGACGTTCATGTGCTTCCCAAGAATTTAATCAGGAAATTATTTGCATAAATTTGTTAAAAATGACAAAACTGCATAGGAAAATGGTAGCTTCTTCAGACTCTTCGGAGATTTCAAAGAAAAATTATCTTACATATATGTTATTTTATTTATATGTTATTTTATTTATGTTGAAATACGTCAAGCACGGGTAGTATACTTTTTGTACTGGTGTATGTCAGTAGTTAATTAACGACAATGTGCCAAAAGTATTGTAAAACATACACGACTGACCAATAATACTGGTTAAGAGTATAAGATAATTATAAATTATGTCCTTTAAAATTTAAAAGTGGTTAAAAATAAAGCATAAATGAAGGGAAAGGAGTGTACAGTCTGTTGAAAAGCCGTCGACTACTTAATTGAAAGTGGATACCTTGTAAAATTTTTATATTTTCTATAAAGAGAAAATATGAAAACAGTTATTTGAGATTTGGTTTCTTTTGGACTGGTAATGAGAAGTAAGTGGACTTCGCGTTGAATTAATCTCTTCCCAGCAAAATTCAAATGGCATTTAGAAACAAGGCGATTTTAGTTTTTGTCATGTTTAATTTTCAATTACAATATTATAATATTATATGTTATTACAATAAATAATGTAGTTAGAGCTGCGTAAAAATCCTTTGCCCTGCTCGGAATCTCTTCAACAAGCCAGAGTTTGGGAAACCTCGCATTAGAAGATCCCAGTTTTGGGCTTTAGAAGATGTTGCAATTATGTGAATAATAATGCAGATATAGTAAAAAGATAAAGAAACTGAGTGCTTGAGGCATTGAAAACTACCATGTTTTCTCATCCCAATTAGAAATATGAGAAAGATCACAAATTATTAGATAAAGGACCACCCTTCGATTGGATGACCCTTCCAAAGGAAAGCCATCCAACCAATAATAACTATTCTCGTCTTCAACAGAGTTATCTCATATACTAGTAGGAAGATATTCGATATTTTAAGCTGCACAGGGTCACGGGAAAGTGATCTCAACTAGCCTGTGAAGTAGCCATACATATCTTACACACAACTACCTCAAAGGTTGAGCAATAACCCGCGATCTATACTTTTTGTCATTCATGCTTCTCTTAACATTCATCAACCCTTCGTTGTTGTGAAGTGTTATTGCTTACTAGATGTGTTTTCTTCCCTGCCTTACATAGCGAACCAATCCATGATCATATTGTTTATATATTTTCTAAATTATTGATATTCTCTCG
>SEYY01018841.1:80000-82500 GCA_009176605.1 Armadillidium nasatum | reverse complement strand
CACATATTCACAATGGTTGCTAAAGCGGCCTCTAAGGAAGCTGGGAGTTCTGTTCAGGTTGCGAGAATTTTTTTCTTCTGAGCAGTTACTCCAAATATATAAGGGTCTTATTTGCCCTTGTATGGAGTACTGTTCTCACATTTGGGGGGGCTCCGGCTCCTCCTCTCTTTTGGATAGGGTTGAGTCTAAAGCTATAAGATTAATTAACTGTCCCCTACTTTCAAACTCTCTTGATCCCTTATCTCTGCGACGTGACGTTGGCGCACTATCTCTTTTCTATAGGTACTACAATGGCAGGTGCTCGAGGGAATTGGCCTCTCGCATTCCTCCACCGTTGCGTCGTCCTCGTTGCACAAGGGATGCCCTGCTTTCGCACCAATTTTGTGTGGATGTAGGAAACCCCAGGCTAGCCCGTTGTGGCGCCTCCTTCTTTCCAGCCACTTCTGTTCTGTGGAACAATCTACCGTCTTCTATTTTTCCTACTGTATTTAATCTTCCTCTCTTCAGGGCTTCCGTTTGTTCCCACCTGAGGGTTGTGCGTTAGGTCTGTGTTTGAATGAGTTTTCTTCCCCCTTGTGTGTGCCCCCTCCTTGAAAAGGGCTCTGCCCGTGAGTGGTGGCGATCTGTAAAAAAAAAAAAAAATGTATCTAGTGAACATTAATGAATTTTAGTTACAAAGTTTAAAGGGAAGGGAAGCTGGAGGTCACTAAGATATTGAGGGATAATAATCTAATAACAATTTGAATTAAAGTCACCTATATGTGTAAAAATACTCCAAAGACTTTAAAATCTTGGTTAATTAACAAAGCTCGTTCCATTTTTATAATTATAATTATCAACGCAAACGATTAATCTAATTCGCTAATTTTGAACATGGAATTACCTGTAAGAAAGTAACAGCTGGTTGAAGAGTTAAAATTCTTGTTTTCCTTTTGATTTGGTCAAGGTTGATGACCAAAAGGATTGGATTCTTCGCGGCTTTTTCAGATAAACTCTTTTGACGTTTGAATTCAGCTTCTAAACTTCTCTTAAATACCTACAGAAGAAGTTCAAGAACAAACAAATTAAAGAATTATAATCATTATATCACGTAGTCTCTCTCTCTCTCTCTCTCTCTCTCTCTCTCTCTCTCTCTCTCTCTCTCTCTCTCTCTCTCTCTCTCTATCTATCTCTCTCTCTCTCTCTATCTACTCTATCTCTACTCTCTCTCTCTCTCTCTCTCTCTCTCACACACACACACACACACACACACACATCACACACACACACACACACACACACACACACACACTCACACTCAACAAAGAAATAACTTACCCTATGTGTCTGGTTGTTTGCATGAACGAAAGTGACTTCCGCGTCAGGGACAGTTGGAGGGGCGGGTTCAAAAATGTTTTTCAAAAGGGGTACTCTTTTAGGTCCACCTTTAGGAGGAGGAGGGGGAAGTGATCTCCTCCTTCTTCCTGAAGGAGTCTGTCCATTAAACTGCAGATTCCCAAGAAATAGGATTATGATAACAATCAAGATATATATATATATATATATATATATATATATATATATATATATATATATATATATATATATATATATATATATATATATATATATATATATATATATATATATATATATATATATATATATATATATATATATATATATATATATATATATATATATATATATATATATATATATATATATAGCAAAAGTTTTGTGTCAACGATTTACTATTACGTTTTAACCTTCTAAATGAATCAGAATAGAAACAGGGTTAAATGTAAATACAGGTTATAAAGCGTAACTTGTAGTGGTTTGTAGATATATTTAAGAGTTTATTTTAGTTCTGATTTGACTAACAAGAGTTAATTTTAGTTTTGATTTGACTAACAAGAGATAATTTTAGTTCTGATTTGACTAACAAGAGTTAATTTTAGTTCTGATTTGACTAACAAGAGTTAATTTTAGTTCTGATTTTACTAACAAGAGTTAATTTTAGTTCTGATTTAACTAACAAGAATTAATTTTAGTTCTGATTTAACTAACAAGAGTTAATTTTAGTTCTGATTTGACTAACAAGAGTTAATTTTAGTTCTGATTTTACTAACAAGAGTTAATTTTAGTTTTGATTTGACTAACAAGAGTTAATTTTAGTTCTGATTTTACTAACAAGAGTTAATTTTAGTTTTGATTTGACTAACAATAGTTAATTTTAGTTCTGATTTTACTAACAAGAGTTAATTTTAGTTTTGATTTGACTAACAATAGTTAATTTTAGTTCTGATTTTACTAACAAGAGTTAATTTTAGTTTTGATTTGACTAACAAGAGTTAATTTTAGTTCTGATTTGACTAACAAGAGTTAATTTTAGTTCTGATTTGACTAACAAGAGTTAATTTTAGTTCTGATTTGACTAACAAGAGTTAATTTTAGTTCTTTGACTAGCAAGAGTTAATTTTTGTTCTGACTTGACTAACAAGAGTTAATTTTAGTTCAG
>SEYY01018841.1:65000-72500 GCA_009176605.1 Armadillidium nasatum | reverse complement strand
AAAAAAAAAAAAAATTAATCATTTTTCATTTCAAGGAAAATAATTTGGTGAAGCTACTTTTCAACGTTAAAGATTTCCTTGCGATATTTTTGTCATTTTATTGCGACATTTTCTGTTGTACTTTTCAGAAAGTACCCATTTTTGTAGCGGAAACTATGATTTTTATTATTACATCGGCATTAAAAAATATAGAATTTCCATTTTTGTTACTCTAATATTTCTTAAATCATTATTTATTTTTTTTTTTACTTACCAACGCAACGACGACCAGACCCGTCAAGTACATAACCCATCGGACATTCACAACGGAAGGAGCCATCTGTGTTCACGCAATCTCCTCCTATGCATACGCCTGGCATTATATCGCATTCATTGAGGTCTGTGCCACTTTCTCCGCGACCAGGACCCGATGGACATAGTTTCTCAAATTCAGCTGAAATATTAATGATCTATGATAATAACTGGTTATTATGCAAAATCATAATAAACAATCATAGAACGGGATGGGCGTAGTGTTTCTCAAATTCAGCTAAAATATTAATCATATTATGATAATAATTGTTTATAATGTAAATCATAAACAATCATAGGACGGGATGGGTGTAGAGTTTCTTAAATTCAGCTAAAATATTAATGGTCTTAAGATAATAATTGTTTACTATGCAAACCATAATCAACAATCAATAAATATTTATATAAAAAAATAATTAATAATTTTTTTTAATATACTTATACTTACGTGAACTAATAGGAGGACACGGTGAACAAATACGTCCCCAGGCAGCACCCCCAGAGCAACAACATTCTCTACGAAGAATATCAACCGGTCGTGGATCATAACAACGCCCTTGATATATATATATATATATATATATATATATATATATATATATATATATATATATATATATATATATATATATATATATATATATATATATATATATATATATATATATATATATATATATATATATATATATATATATATATATATATAGAGAGAGAGAGAGAGAGAGAGAGAGAGAGAGAGAGAGAGAGAGAGAGCTGAGAAAGCAGCTAGCACTTTCGAAGTTATAACTACTTCGTGCTCAAGTTAAAACTCAGCAGAATAACAAGGGAAATAATATGAAAGAAAAACTTTGTTTAATTTACTCAGTTTAAATTTTTAATTTAATTTTAATTAATTTAATTGAAATTAAGTAATCTAATTTTATGAAGCATAGATAGATGAATCAATAATGCGCCTAATATATATATATATATATATATATATATTATATATATATATATATATATATATATATATATATATATATATATATATATATATATATATATATATATATATATATATATTAAATGATATACTTATGATGGAAAGTAATCAAGAAGCCTACATGAAACCCGTCAGCGACGGAGAAATTAATTATGGATTATCATAGGTCGACGCTAGAAGTGAGGTGTAAGAGGAAGAGAGGTGGTGTTCAACAAACAGAAAACTACAAAAAAGGATCACAAATACTTCACAAATTAATAAACAAAGATGATCATGCACCAGAACAAGCCGGCAGTTCTTTAGCGACATCCCACAGCCAGAGGTTGTTAATTACTAAGTTATGATTTTGGAAGGGATGGATGATGAGGAGAAACCTTTGGATGAAGCACCCTCCACCCCTCTGGGGTTATCTCCGAGGCCACATGGTTTACAGTAGTTACATTAAATAAGCGTATACTGTAGGTGTAATATGTTTTTTTTTTATGTGTAAAGATGACCTAAAGTTTGATGATTGACCCTCTTTGTCAGAGAGGTTTTTTAAGACGAACTATTTGGGTTTTGGGGTACAAAGCAATGTTTCAGCCCATCCTAACATTAAATAGGATCTTCTTTATATATATATATATATATATATATATATATATATATATATATATATATATATATATATATATATATATATATATATATATATATATATATATATATATATATATATATAATATATAATAAACTTAATTAATGTAAATTAAATTTAAATTAGTACCTCTACTGAATCGTTGGTAACACCTCTCCTGTCGAGTATCTATACAACGTGTGCCTTCAGGATTCAGTTCAAATCCCGGAGGACAGTAGCATTTGAAACTTCCTTCTGTGTTCTCGCAACGCCCATTATCGCAAATATCTTCGACAGTTGTACATTCGTTAACATCTAATGAGAATAAATTCTTTAACATCTAATGAGAATAAATTCGTTAACATCTAATGAGAATAAATTCGTTAACGTCTAATGAGAATAAATTCGTTAATGTCTAATGAGAATAAATTCGTTAACATCTAATGAGAATAAATTCGTTAACATCTAATGAGAATAAATTCGTTAACGTCTAATGAGAATAAATTCGTAAGAATAAATTCTAAGAATAAATTCGTTAACATCTAATGAGAATAAATTCGTTAACATCTAATAAGAATAAATTCGTTAACATCTGATTAGAATAAATTCGTTAACATCTAATGAGAATAAATTCGTTAACATCTAATGAGAATAAATTCGTTAACATCTAATAAGAATAAATTCGTTAACATCTAATAAGAATAAATTCGTTAACATCTAATGAGAATAAATTCGTTAACATCTAATGAGAATAAAAAAAAAAAAAAAAAAAAATATCTTTTGCGGATAAAAATGAAATTTGATTTCGCTACGTTACGAGGACCATTTTGGACGACTGTCTCGTCAGAAGATAAAAAAAAAATATCTTTAATCAATGTCACGTATAAATAAAGTGAAGTGATTTAATTTTCCTTACCAATACACCTTGTTCCATCTGGTGACAAACGTAAGCCATCAGGACACTCACAAAAGAAGGTTCCAATTCTATTCTGACATTTTCCAGGGAGAGGACATATACTAGCTCTCTAAGATTAAAAAATAAAATAATATATTCAGTTTTCTGTGAAGATTTAATAAGACTTATCCAAATAAAGGATATATATTAGTTCTCTAAGATTAAAAAAATAAAATAATATATTTTGGTTTCTGTGAAGATTAAATAAGACTTATAGAGGTAGGGGATATATAATAGCTCTCTTAAGATTAAAAATAAAATAACATTCTGTTTTCTGTGAAGATTTAATAAGAATTATCCAGGTAGAGAATATATATTATCTCTCTCTAAGATTAAAAAGAATAAAATAATATATTCAGTTTTCTCTGAAGATTTGATAAGACTTATAAACCAATTTAAAAGAATAATTAATATGTACAAAAACAATTTACCATCTCGAAAGAAAGAAAAAAATAAAAAATAAAAAATGAATACGTTTACCTCAGTACATTCGTTAATATCTAGAGAAAAATGAATACGTTTACCTCAGTACATTCGTTAATATCTCGACACTGGTCTCCACTGTCCGTTAACATAAAACCGTCAACGCATTCACAGGTAAAAGTACCTTCCAAATTTCTACAGCGTCCATTTCGACATATTCCAATATTCGTCAAACATTCATCAACATCTGTCAAGTATATTTTATTATAGTGTATTATAATAAAATGCACTATACATTTTGTATATATATACCATATATACATCATGTGTATTTTGCCTTGTCAATTTATCATTTATTCCCAATTAAAAATTTTACTAATTTTTTAAGTACAATTATTTTATAATACCAATTATTAATACTTTTCTGCAATGTGTCAAATCTAAGAAAAACAAACACTGCATGTCATTCCTCTGAATATATATATATATATATATATATATATATATATATATATATATATATATATATATATATATATATATATATATATATATATATATATATATATATATATATATATATATATATATATATATATATATATATATATATAAAGCGTAATCAGATTTTCTGACATAGATTGAAAAAAAAATTCATATTGATGAGAATGAAATTTGTAAATTTGTCTATATAGATTATTTTTCTTACTAAGATTTTATTTATAAATATAATATATTTCTTAAGAGAAGTGTCCATACTGTAGAGTAAAGAAGATAATAATAAATTAAATTAGAAGGTCGTATGCATTGATACCAACTTTTTATTACGAACGCGAATAGGACAAACCGAATGCTAAAAAGGACAACCATTAATAGCTTCAATAAATATGTATTTTTTTAATAATAAACAATAAGGGTTAGTATCTTGTTAACATATACATTACTCACCAATGCAGTCCCCATTAGGCCCAACTTTAAAACCATGGAAACATTTACATTGATATGATCCCATGGAATTAATGCATGTTCCATTGTTACAAATAGTTGGTGATCGTATGCATTCGTCTCGATCTATACAGGACGATCGGTCGGCAGTCAGTACGTATCCTGGTACACATATACATTGGAAAGAACCATTAAAGTTGTTGCAATCGCCATTTTGGCATACACCAGGAAGCTGACACTCGTCAATATCTACAGGAAATAAAATAAAAAAACATATGATAGATAACATCTCTTTAAATCTCATGAAACTTAATTATGTGTAAACTAAACTATTGAAAACAAAAATACTTTCAAATGATCCACTGGAGATTAGTATTCAGAATAGACTTTATTAATAAATACTTAGAACAAATGTAAGGTACTACCGAAACATTCATTGCTGAATCTGTTGAGTTTGTAACCCGATGGACAAGAACATCTAAAGCTTCCTAAAGTATTTTCACACAAAGCCAGTCCTTGGCAAGGATTTTCTTCTATACATTCATCAATATCTGTGATTTTAAAACGATAAAATAATAGTAATAAAAATAGTTCATTTATGAGAAAAATTATTCTAATTTGTGACGGAATTATTAGGTAAAGAATTAATTAAAAATGAATATTCATATAAAATAAAAGTTGACAACGTACCAATGCAAGTGTGACTTGGTTCATCATATCTAAATCCAGGATTGCATTCACATTTGAAAGACCCCATTGTATTAATGCAACGGCCATTTTTGCACATCATGTGACCCATTAAGTCACATTCGTCCACGTCGCCAATTTCACCAGTTATTGGGTCAATGAAATCTCCAGGACCCACAGGACCAAATGGAAATCCAGGTGTTCCGGGTCCTCCTGGAACTCCTGGGCCAAATTCTCCACCCGGTCCAAATGGAGATCCAGGAGTTCCAGGTCCAAATTCACCTCCAGGACCATAAGGTGATCCAGGTCCAAACTCTCCTCCAGGGGCAAATGGTGACCCCGGTGTCCCTGGTCCAAATTCTCCTCCAGGACCAAATGGAGATCCTGGTCCGAATGGTCCTCCAGGTCCGAACGGCCCTCCAGGTCCGAATGGTCCTCCAGGTGCGGATGGTCCACCAGGTCCGGATGGTTCACCAGGTCGGGATGGCTCTCCAGGTCCAACTGGTCCTTCAGGTCCAAAAGGACTACCAGGTCCAAAAGGCCCACCAGGTCCAAAAGGCCCACCAGGTCCAAAAGGCCCACCAGGACCGAAAGGTGTACCAGGAGCCCCTGGTTCGCCTGGTACTCCTGGTCCAACAGGCCCAAGTGGTGCCCCTGGCTCTCCTGGAGCACCCGGAACTCCTGGACCAAGGGGAGCACCAGGACCAAACGGTCCGCCAGGTCCAAAAGGTCCACCTGGACCATAAGGTGAGCCTGGTTCGAAGGGTTCCCCTGGTATTGCTGGGCCTCCTGGACCCCCTGGTCCCCCAGGACCTCCGGGAGTTCCTGGTGGAAACGTTCCATCAGGTCCAATGGGAAATCCTGGTCCAAAAGTACCATCTGGACCTTCAGGAGCTCCAGGGCGTGGCCCAATTATTCCAGCTCTGCATAATGCAATATAGTCTCCTAATAACAAAATGAAAATAACATTTTAGTTTCACAAGTTTTATTTATTTATTTATTTATTTATTTATTTATTTACCTATCTATTTACTTTTTTGTTTATTTATTTATTCCTTCGTTCTAAAAAAAGAAAAAACTAATTTAACAAATGTAACATAAATATTAAAATTTATTGAAAATTTCTAACAAATTTTAATATATATATATATATATATATATATATATATATATATATATATATATATATATATATATATATATATATATATATATATATATATATATATATATATATATATATATATATATATATATATATTACTTGATGTCTTAGATGGACACTCTTCACAAACTGTGCCCCAAGCTGCACCCATAGAGCAACAACATTTCATTTTCGTTATTTCAATCCTCATTGGCATGGAGCAAACTCCGTCTTCGTATTTCATGAAGCAGGGCTCTTCCCTCATGTCGATACACTCTGCACGATTCGGAAGGAGCATAAACCCTTCTGGACAGTCACATTCGAAGCCTCCGATGGTATTGATGCAAATACCGTTCTTGCATTTTGTTCTGTCAGCGCATTCGTCCACATCTGTGCAAATAATAATAATAATAATAATAATAATAATAATAATAATAATAATAATAATAATAATAATAATAATAATAATAATAATAATAATAATAATAATATCTTTATAATCTTATATATGTCCAAGTTTGAAATCTCGAGAAGCTTAAAGTTGAGAAATTTTGAAAAAAAAACTAATAATAATAATAATTTTTTTTTTTTTTTTTTTTTTTTTTTTATTCAATACACCATATCCCGCAAGATGCAGGGTGGCGTCGGCTAAAGAAACATAATGTTCCTGCAACCGTACATGGGACGAAAATCTCTGGTTAAAAAGGTTCCCAGCCTTTAAAACCATGCGAAGAATAATTCTTCAATTATCCTGACTGCGACGAAATCCCAATCCTTTTTAACAACCAGATGTTATATATTTGTATAAATATAATTTCACACTCTCTTTAATATGTCTTTTTAAAATGTTTACTTGTTGAAAAGAACTGTTATTTAAAATTTTGTTGCTCCTCCTCTATAGTCCGTTTAAAATTAATTTTGTTTCATTATTTAATCTAAATTTAATTTCTAATTCTGATTTAATAAAAAAAAATCAAAATATTTTAAAATATTCAAAAATTTTAGTTATCTTATATACAATATCTGGTGTTAATTCTTCAGGCCATCTTCTTTCTTCTTCTAATAGTTCCTCGAAAATCTTACAACACTCTCAATCCCTTCTCTGGCTCTTCTCTTTTCTTCTTTCCCAGCTGTTTCCCAATGCGACTGATTCCGACAGCAGTCAGTCAATAATAATAATAATAATAATAATAATAATAATAATAATAATAATAATAATAATAATAATAATAATAATAAATTTGAAAATTTAAGAGGTAGTGACAACTAAATAGCGCATTTTCCTACAAATAACAGTTTTTTTTTTTTTTTTTTTTTTTTTTTTTTTTTTTTTTTTTTTTTTTTTTTTACACACAAATTGTCTTAATATTCAAATTAAAAAAAATTTTAAATAATAATAATAATAATAATAATAATAATAATAATAATAATAATAAAATCAATAATAATAA
>SEYY01018841.1:57500-60000 GCA_009176605.1 Armadillidium nasatum | reverse complement strand
TCTTCCTACTACTACAATTATCTTGTGTTTCTGCTACTGCTCCCCTAATGGAACAGATTTTCCAGTTTTTTTCAATACCTTACTACTACTACTCACGAGACTGTCACTTCTTCTCATCCAAATGCTGAAGTCCTCTATTTAGGGGATTTCAACGTACACCACACTGAATGGTTGGGCTCCTCTCATACTGATACAGGTGGGAGGGAGGCCAAATCATTCAGCATTCTTAACGATCTGGAGCAAGTTGATTAGTGAACCCACACACATTCCAGATCGTCCTAACCAATTCTTGAATACACTTGATTTATGCTTCACCACTACTCCTTCTAGATATAAATACACCATTTTCCCTCCTATTGGTAACTCTGACCATAATCTTATAGCTCTTAATTATAATGCTTTCTCTCCAACAGCTCCACCATGCCCTAAACGTACTTTCTGGCACTTTAATCGGGCTAATTGGGGGCAATGCGCCGCTTCTTTGCTAACTATCATTGGAGTGAATCTTGCTTTGTCTCGGGGGACGCTTCTGTCTCTGCTGAAAAGGTAGGGGCCGTAATCCTTGACGGGATGGGCAGATTCATTCCATCTTCAACTAAATCTTTTTCTCCTCAAAATCCATGGTTCGATGACGGCTGTTCTCTTGCCCTTCGGGAGAGAGACAATGCTTATCGTGAATGGAAAAACTCTCCTTCTCCTATCACTCTTGCTAATTTTCATTCAGCTCGGAATCGTTGCAGGGATGTTCTTCGACGGACTAAGCGTACTTTCATAAAAAGGAAGTGCGCTGACCTCCATGGCTCTCCTACTGATAAAAATTTCTGGCCTCTTGTCAAAAATATCTCTAACAACTTCTGTAAATCTGCCTTTCCTCCTCTTATTCGCTCTGATGGTTCTGTTAGCTAATACTCCTTCTGAAAAGGCTAATCTCTTCGGCCTCCTTTTTTCATCTAATTCCACCCTGCTCGATTCTGGCATCCCTCCTCCTACTCCTTCTCCTCTCAGGTGTCCCATGTCCTCTGCCTGTAATTACTCATGATCAGGTGCATGGGATCCTGAAATCTATGAACGTCAGGAAGGCCAGTGGCCCGGATGGCATTCCCCCTCGTGTTCTGAGGGAGTGTGCTTCCGAGTTAGCGCCTGTCCTCGTTCAGCTCTACTCTCTATGCCTTAATACTAATACTTTTCCTCAATGCTGGAAGCGTGCATTTGTTCAACCGATCCCGAAAAAAAAGGTAGCCGCTCTGACCCTTCTAACTATCGACCTATAGCTCTCACCTGTGTTCTATCTAAAATTTTTGAAACTCTTCTCAACTCTCATTTCCTGGAAAATTTGGAGTCTCATTCTCTTCTTTCAGATCACCAGTATGGCTTTCGACGCTCGAGGTCAACTGGTGACATACTTTCCTATCTTACTGATCTATGGTCTTCTGCCCTTAGGGACTTCGGGGAGTCTTGTGTGGTGGCGCTTGACATATCCAAGGCTTTTGACCGGGTGTGGCATGCGTCACTGCTCTCCAAGCTCCCCTCCTTTGGGTTTCCTCCTTCTCTTTGCTTACTATTGTCTAGTTTTCTCTCAGATCGTTCCATTTCGGGAGTTGTAGATGGAGCGACCTCTTCCTCCTTTTCTGTCAACTGTGGTGTTCCTCAGGGTTCTGTTTTATCTCCAACCTTATTCTTACTTTTCATTAACGATCTTCTCCAACTGCACTTCTAACTCTGTTCACTCTTATGCTGATGATTCAACTCTACATTCTTCTACTCATTTCAAATCTGCTCCCTCTTTTGCTTCTAGAGTTGCTTCTCGTCTTCAACTTTCCGATTCTATTCTTGCCGATCTGGATGGGAATTTCCCGGTGGGGTCATAGCAACCTTGTGAAAGTTCAACTCTTTAAAAACTCAACTTCTTCACATCTCCCTCTCAAAAACACCTCCTAACTTTCCTATCCTCTTCGATGGCTCTCCCGTCTCACCTGTAAATAACATTAACATTCTTGGTCTAAACATAAACAACAAACTATCTTGGAAACCACATATATCACAATGGTTGCTAAAGCGGCCTCTAAGAAGCTGGGAGTTCTGTTCAGATTGCGAGAATTTTTTTCTTCTGAACAGTTACTCCAAATATATAAGGGTCTTATTCGCCCTTGTATGGAGTACTGTTCTCACATTTGGGGGGGCTCCGGCTCCTCCTCTCTTCTGGATAGGGTTGAGTCAAAAGCTAAAAGATTAATTAACTGTCCCCTACTTTCAAACTCTCTTGACCCTCTGTCTCTGCGACGTGACGTTGGCGCGCTATCTCTTTTCTACAGGTACTACAATGGCAGGTGCTCGAGGGAATTGGCCTCTCGCATTCCTCCACCATTGCGTCGTCCTCGTTGCACAAGGGGTGCCCTGCTTTCGCACCAATTTTGTGTGGACGTAGGAAATCCCAGGCTAGCCCGTTGTGGTACCTCTTTCTTTCCAGCCACCTCTATTCTGTGGAACTCTCTACCTTCAT
>SEYY01018841.1:45000-47500 GCA_009176605.1 Armadillidium nasatum | reverse complement strand
GCCGCCATCTCCGTCCCTACGACCGCCTGGACCAAAACCTCCGTTTCCATCCCCATCATATCTACTGTCGATACCATCACCTTCTTGGAATCCATTTCCTATTTTTCCAATTGGTGAACCATCTGGTCTTCTGCCTCCATCTCTTCCGTCGTATCTTCCTCTTCCACCGTCAAACCGGGATTGCTCACCTGTAATGTATATATATATATATATATATATATATATATATATATATATATATATATATATATATATATATATATATATATATATATATATATATATATATATATATATATATATATATATATATATATAAAATAAAAAAATAAAAAAAAAAAAAAAAAAAAAAAAAAAATAAATAAATAAATAAATAAATAAATAAATAATATAATAATAATAATAATAATAATAATAATAATAATAATATAATAATAATAATAATAATAATAATAATAATAATAATAAATAATAAATAATAAATAATAAAAATAAAAAAAAAAAAAAAAAAAAAAAAAAAAAAAAAAAAAAAAAATTTGAAAAAAAAAAATAAATAAATAAATAAAAAAATTTCATAGCATGTTTAAAAGACATAAAAAAAATATGTCTTTTTAAAATAAATAAATAAATAAATAAACGAAGATTTAATTTGCATGTTCAATCTTCAATAAATTGCAGTAAAAAGTGTAATAGTAATCACAGAAGTAGAAAGATAGTTTCATTGTCCAAAAAGTTGAAGAAAAAAAAATAGACAGGTCTTGATGGGTATCTAATAGACAGTCCTGATGGGTATCTAATAGACAGTCCTGATGGGTATCTAATAGACAGTCCTGATGGGTATCTAATAGACAGTCCTGATGGGTATCTAATGGACAGTCCTGATGGGTATCTAATGGACAGTCCTGATGGGTATCTAATAGACAGTCCTGATGGGTATCTAATAGACAGTCCTGATGGGTATCTAATAGACAGTCCTGATGGGTATCTAATAGACAGTCCTGATGGGTATCTAATAGACAGTCCTGATGTATCTAATAAACATGGGTATCTAATAGACAGTCCTGATGGGTATCTAATGGACAGTCTTGATGGGTATCTACTGGACAGTCCTGATGGGTATCTAATGGACAGTCCTGATGGGTATCTAATAGACAGTCCTGATGGGTATCTAAATATTACTAAATGTAAATGGTCGGGAAGTGAAGCAGAAAGAAATGCTCTTTTTTTAAAATAGTTAATGAAATAATTACAGAAATCTTCAGTCTGATAACGTCAGAAATCGTTTTCTCAAAGCCTGGATCCATGCTGATATAGAGAAGGACTAAAGTAACTAAGATTGAAATACCGGACAAGCCTCCCTGTAAACAATAATATTTTTCACCCCAATTTACCCAAGACACATCGCATGAAAATGCAAGAAAACTTTTGGGAGGACTGCATTTTTTTAAACCTGTTAGACTTTAACCTTAAATTTGTCTTTTATTAAGGATTTGTTCCCATGATGCATAAAAATTAAAAATTACAAATTAGAAGAGGTTTCTCAACACCTAAAATCCTACATTCTGAGCCCATTCAATCATTTTAAGGTGATGACAACATGATTAAGTACACAGCTGGACAACAGGTAAATTAAAAAAATTAAGTAAACAGCTGGACAACAGATAAATTAAAGCATAATTAAGTACACAGCTGGACAACAGATAAATTAAAAAAATTAAGCAAACAGCTGGACAACAGATAAATTAAAACAATTAAGTAAACAGCTGGACAACAGGTAAATTAAAACAATTAAGTACACAGCTGTACAACAGATAAATTAAAGCATAATTAAGTACACAGCTGGACAGCAGGTAAATTAAAAAAATTAAGTAAACAGCTGGACAACAGGTAAATTAAAACAATTAAGTACACAGCTGTACAACAGATAAATTAAAGCACAATTAAGTAAACAGCTGGACAACAGATAAATTAAAACAATTAAGTAAACAGCTGGACAAGAGATAAATTAAAAGATAATAAAGGGAAGAATCCAATCTCAAGAAAAGATTTTTATTATTTGACCGATTAAGCTGAAATTTACAATGTATGAACAATTTTTAAGTATAAGAACTTTTGATTTTTGACGTTTTCCTGAGTCTCTAAAGGTTTAAAAGTTATTTGGAGTCAAAATTCAAAAAGAGAATGAATAGAAGTGATAAACCAGTGGTCCGAATGACCCAAAAATTTCACTGTACATACATAGCCCCAATTTCTACAATTTTAATGTTAGACATTTTTGACTGATGCTGATAGCTATTGATTAATTATAGAAGGTCAAATCTTTTTTGAAAAAAATGGTAAAACACACCCTTCCGCAGAAATTTTTTTTTTTTAAAAACTGTACATTAAACGTTTTCTAAATTCGGCAGGCATTTAGAGGAGGGATAGGGCTAAAACTTTTACTTAAGGCACTTTCAAAACCTATTTGTTTGGTTCGAGATACAGCCTCTCAAACTTTGGA
>SEYY01018841.1:35000-40000 GCA_009176605.1 Armadillidium nasatum | reverse complement strand
CGGTTGCTTTATTTATCTACTCTAAAACCTTGGTCATATATATATATATATATATATATATATATATATATATATATATATATATATATATATATATATATATATATATATATATATATATATATATATATATATATATATATATATATAATAAACTTGCAAAGAAAACAAATTCATTTTATAGTAAAACTTTCGAATTTATTACAATACATCTTCAGTGAGGAAATAGAATGAACAAAATTTTAATATTACAAAAAAACATTGGACCAATTTTTTTTTTTTTTTTAATAATTAATGAAAATATGTAAAGTTTTAAAATTTGAAAATAGTAATTTTAAATTTAAAGGGAGTGTTATCAAAAATAGAAAAGCAAATAAACGAGAGATGAAAAAATAGACAAGACAAAAAGAGAAAAGAAAAAAAAGATTGAAAGGCAGATCAAACAATTTGAAGTGAGAGCGAGGAATTCTGGGTATTAAGGGTGGGGTTAATTGTTTTTATATATATGTATGGATTCCAAAAATGTTTAGCTCTTCGCCATTAGAAGCATTTTGGATGATAGAAAAGCTCTGGAGAGATATAGGATGTTTGGTGAGATTAGAGTGATCTCTTCCTTTCTCTGTCCAACTCTCCGACCCCAGACTTAACCACTATGCTCAATCTTACATGGTAAAGTCTGGATCACACTCCCTTTATCCGTTTTCCCAACTTCCTTTGAATTGCACACTTTTAAAAGCCGTGTATCATGTCACGTCGGCCATTAGCGACCAGATTTCAGACTGTTCCCATTGTTAGGCCTCCGGCCTTTGCCCACCGGAGTAGATATATATATATATATATATATATATATATATATATATATATATATATATATATATATATATATATATATATATATATATATATATATATATATATATATATATATATATATATATATATATATATATATATGAGGGGGACCCATAGAAAATCTTTCAGGGACGAGGGGGGGCTGGGTCCCGACGACGTAAGCGCCACGATATATATATATATATATATATATATATACTATACCGATACCGATATATATATATATGCCGATACCGATACCGATATATATATACCGATATAATATATATATATATATACAGAAACGGCAGCGGGAATAAGTAAATATGACAAACGTTTGTTAGCCAAAATCGAAATTGAAGAAGGGGGGACGGGCACAGGTGCTCGTGTGTTACATGTGTTGGTAACTAATCACAAGGTAGAAAGCATCAGTTGCTTTGTGGTCAACATTCTGTGCTTGGTATAAGTGAGGTATGTCCGAGCTTGCAGAGTTTTAAAGGGAGAAAGTGTTGGTACTTCCCTATCAGGTGTGTATGGTGAGGTATGGTATATCTAAGGTAATGTAGTCATATGGTTGTTTCCGGAAAAAACATCATTCAATAATCACCAACTTGTAAGTTAAAAACTGGGTGATGGAGACAGACGAACATTGCGGAGAATTGTGAACAAAAATAAGAAAACGATTAGCTGCAGAAGATATTTCGAAGCTGAATACAAAACTCATATACAAATCCAATAAGCACAAAAACAGTGATGATGTAACTCCATAGACTGAAGATTTATTAGCGTTCTGTAATCGTCAAACTTTTTGCAAAAGACGTGAATGCTATAAAGAGGAGAGAGTAATACAACACTCATAAGGACTTTACTATCGACAAATGGACGAAGTCTTTGGTTAGATGAATTACACTGTTTCCAAAGCTCTGCCGAGTTTACGTGTAAAGAAAACCACCCTAGGCTTACGATCAGGAATGTCTTACGCCACGGGTAAAGCACTAAGAAGGTTTTGTCAAAGTTAGGCAGCCATATCATGGTATCTCCAGAACCCATTATCACTATCGCGATGCACAATATTGTAACTGCCAGGGAAGATGTACGCTTTTGATCGCAGAGGTTTGTAAGTTTGTTGAGGTATCTTGTTAATTAATTCAATTGGCAATTATAATATATATATATATATATATATATATATATATATATATATATATATATATATATATATATATATATATATATATATATATATATATATATATATATATATATATATATATATATATATATATATATATATATATATGTGTGTGTGTGTGTGTGTGTGTTTGTCAAAAGCCTGCTTCTGATATCTAAAGGCGAAAGCTTATATGAGTACCTTGGTGGTAATGTCGAGAAAATGCTTTGATAGAGCGGCATTAGAAAGGCAATGGACGAAAACCATAAACACCGCTCTAATTCCTCTTTAAATTCCGCTCTAGTATATTCCAAATTCTGAACAGCCTTTATAATTCCGCTCTAAGAAATAGAGAAATATGAGAAATTAGACTAAGCCTTTCTATTTCCTTTCTGCAGAAAGGAATTAGACCTGTATTTATTTACAGTTTAGAAAAGAATAGTAAAGTAGGAAAGGATGGATCACAAACTTTAAAATAATTGGGATTGAATGATTCGTATCAAATGATCAAGCTATACATTCCAAGATATTAAAAAGAAGTAAATAAAATATAATAAATAATAATAATAATAATAATAATAATAATAATAATAATAATAATAATAATAATAATAATAATAATAATAGTTTTTCTCTTTTAATTTTTTGGTGGGGGATGCATTATATACTGTATGTAACTTCTCGAAATAACATTTTTACTAATTTTTTTTTTCAAACAAATAATTATTATTCATTTTTGAATTATTATTCATGATTGAATTATTATTCACCATTGAATTATTATTATTTATTTTTGAATTGTTATTATTTATTATTGAATTATTATTATCGTTACTGAATTGTTATTGTTCGTTATTATTATTCATAATTGAATTATTATTATTTTTATTCACAATTGAATTATTATTCATTACTGAATAATTATTATTGTTATTCATTATTGAATTATTATTATCGTTATTTATTATTGAATTATTATTATTCATTATTGAATTATCATTATTGTTATTCAATATTAAATTATTATTATTCATTATTGAATTATTATTATTATTATTGTTATTCATTATTGAATTATTATTATTCATTATAGAGTTATTATCCATTTTTGAATATTATTAATATTCATTACTGAATTGATATTATAATTCATTATCGAAATATTATTGTTATTCATTAATGAATTAATTATTATTCATTATTGAATTATTATTCATTATTGTTCAATTATTATTATTATTCATTATTGAAACCCTATAAAAATCTGATAAATAAAAACATTTTTAAAAAAATATACAAACGACGTATGTTTATTTTATTTTGTATGTTTGTGTGGGTAAGTGTATGTGTGTATGTGTGTATGTGTGTATGTGTGTATGTGTGACATACTGAGACACTCGTTTACATTGCAGTTCGTTTACCCTTCGAGTACTCTGTAACCTGATTGGTATCATATATATATATATATATATATATATATATATATATATATATATATATATATATATATATATATATATATATATATATATATATATATATATATATATATATATATATATATATATATATATATATATATATATATATATATATATATATATATATATATATATATATATATATATATATATATATATATATATATATATATATATATATATATATATATATATATATATATATATATATATATATATATATATATATATATATATATATATATATATATATATATATATATATATATATATGCCAATCAATTTTCACCAGAGTTGGGGAATACTAGAATTAAGTCAATTAAAGGCCGACGTGATCCGATACATGGTGTTTGCAGGTGTGCAGGTCAAACGAAGTTGGGAAAATTAAAAAAGGAAGTGTGTTCTAGACTTTACCAGTACAGTACATGTACGGTTGACCATTACGGTTAAGATTGGGGTCAGAGAGTTGGATACAGAAAGCATGAGAATGTGTAGAAAGGCATGTCGCATGTCCCTTTCTCAGTAAAGGTGGTAAGTAACTGCAGAGTTCAGAAAAACAGTGTCCATTGTAATAGCGATAATATAGAGATATTGAAGCAACAATTCGATAGGTAGAAAGAGATTGCAGAGAACTAGTGAGAGAGAAAGAGTTAATAAGACGAAAATCCCTAGACTCCACTTCTTCAAGGAGAACTGTATGAGTGAAACCACCCCAGATGTGTGAGGTGTACACCATTCAGTGTCGATTAACATCCCCATAAAGAGATAGCATCTGGGAGGTGTAAATAAGTTAACAATGCTTCTCAGATCACTCAAGGATTCAGAAGCTTAGTTAGAAAGAGAAGTAATGTGATCTTTCCAAGTAAGATCATGAGAAAAAGAAACACCGAGAATATTGAGGACAGATGAAGGTTTGAGTCGTGTGTTTTAGAAGATGTCATAGTTGTGTAGAAGGTTGTGTCGAGGAGAGAGATGAAAGAATTAAGATTTTGAGTCACTGAAATCGACAATGCTTTCTCTACCCCTATTTCAAATACGAGAAAAATCAAAGGTTAGTTGCTTCATGGCCACCATCCTTGCATCAATTTACAGCCGATGGAAGAGTCGCATTTCAAACTGAAAGGTGTAATAAAGGGAGGAGTCATCATCATAGGAGTGGATATGTGATGGAGTAATTGAAAGGTCTAAAATCAAAAATATAGAAAGAGTTGGAAGCAGAAAAAGAGTTTTCAATAGGACAGATCCCTGAGGAACATTATTATTAATATATTAAAAGAATGAATTGTGGCCATCTACAGCAGCTGTTGCAGAACGACCGGACGGGAAATGAGAGAGAAAGATATATTCCAAAACACGGAAGTTAGAAATCAAATCTTTGTATCAGACTCTATCGAAAACTTTCGATATATATATATATATATATATATATATATATATATATATATATATATATATATATATATATATATATATATATATATATATATATATATATATATATATATATATATATATAT